>JALIRH010000050.1:3783705-3968916 GCA_023055505.1 Callipepla californica brunnescens | reverse complement strand
GTCGTTTGGAAGCTTCAGAATCTGCCTGTGTCTACCTCATTTTAAATGGATAAGCAGTAATTTCCCCGAGTTTCCAAACGCTGGGTTTCCTTTTGCTGGGCAGCTTTGGGACAAAACGGGCACAAAACTCTGGGAGGCTTCTACTACTAGAGACAAAATGGCTGCCAAATTGGTGCCACATTTCGGTAGTGCTCAAACAGATTCGACAAGGAAGGGCAAACTCTTCTCACTCTCCGTATCACCCTCTGCCGCCCAAATCCCCTCAGCACGGGAAGCAGCTCCTGCCCGGACTCGATCCGCGATTCCAACCGCACCCCCGCCCCGGGAGAAGGAAAATCACACCCCACCCCTCCACCCGAAGAAGAACTGGAAGAGAGTCTGAAGGATGCTCTACCGCTCATCCAGCAGGCAGTCTAATCTGTTGGTTTACAAACAGTTGAAGAAGAGAAGCGACTCAGCTCTCCGTGGAAGTATTCGGGATGGAAAATTACACCTCATACCATTCAGCAGCCAATCCTCAAAGTGGTACCTCACGTGCAGACATTAAATGATCTTCAGAAATTGTTAGGGACCATCAACTTCTTGCAACCACTTTTGGGTATCGCTACTCAACAGCTACACACCCTGTATTCCAGCTACTCAAAGGACACACAGATCTAACATATAAAGTGTAATTAAGATCAAAATTAGATTCTGTAATAACATCATTGCAACACCAATACAACCATTGGGTTTGTCTGTTTCTTCCAGAATCTCTTATCATAATATCAAACCCCTATCAACCATATAGTTAGTTGCCCAACAGATATTTCAGTTCACTGCTTCCTTCAGTTGGCACCTATATCAGGGACTTCAAGGGCCCTGACTGAAGAGCGATTTTCGGATGAAACAAAGTATTCTGATACTTTTCAGGGAACTGATATCTGTGGCTGTAAGTACTGCGTTTTGTAGGGAGAGCAGACCTTTGTCGTTCATTTGTTTTGCAAGCAGTTGTTCCCCTTGGGCTCTGTATCATGCACTTCCCATGAGGAAGCGGTGTACAAATGGAAAAAACTCTGCAGACCCTGAGAAGGGTGAAAGCAGGACAGAATCTGTGAGGGGTGAGAGAGGAAAAGCACACTTTGAAGCAGGGGACGCCCTGCTGGCACGACCTATTGCGTCCTCCGCCGGCACTTTCATTCTCTCTCTCCTTTCTGACGTTTGCTGTTTCTCCAGGGTCAGTAGGTAATAATGCACTTGCTCAGGGAGTTTCTGCTTCCCGCTTACATTTATCTAAAACAAATGCCTGTGGGTGTGCGACCGTGCGTATGCTGACTAAAACTCTAACCCTCTGTATTGCTCTGAATGCAGTTTGCTTGCCTCTGCTCCTGAGACATCCTGATCCAAACATACCCTGCAACAGCACCGCTCAAGCTTTAGCCACACTCACCACGTGGGGATGTTAGCTGGCTAAGGAAAGCAATACCACTAGAGATGCTCTAGCAGGCTTGCCCACTGATGCTGATTCTATCCGACAGGCACCTTTACAAAGTCGTGCCGCCACTGATTCTCTACTATTAACCCAAAGGTGTGATTGGGAGCATTTTAAAGGCACGTGCTATATGGACTTAGGGAACATTCAAAAATCACTACATCAGAGAATACAAAAACGGAAGATTCTTTCCAATCAGTTACGGGTACACACAGAATGGGACCACTGGGGATTCTCTGGCCGGGGGTGAAACACATGTTTGTTCTTTCCTTATTGGGTTCAATGGCATTTCTTGTCAGTATCATATGATCACCTTGTATCTTTTCTTACCTCTTCAGCGTGTTAACAATTGAAGCCTTGGTTAAGGCCTGATAACCTAAATGCATCTGGCATTACTGTTACAAAGTGTTAAAGAAAACCAAAGCAGAAAGTTCTTAATCGGGCGGTCGGGATGCTGTGTACAAGGCATCACACAACGTTACTAATACGATTAATGTTACTATTTTGTAGAACGTGAATAGTTTGATAAGAAACAATTGGTTGCTACCAGCAAACCAGTTCTTAATCCATCAGACAGTCCAACTTTCAAATCCACACGTCTCCAATTTAGAGAGAAGGATGTGGTGAGGCTTTGAAGAAGGCCAGGTACATGACACCTCCCACCTTTCCCCTGTCCTCCAGTGTCATCACTCCATCATAGAAGTCCCCAGACTGGTCAGGCAACATCTGCCCGTGCTGAAACCATGCTGGATGTCTCAGATCACCTCTTTGTCTCGTACGTGCCTTAACACGGTACCCAGGAGGATCTGCTCCATGATCTTCCCAGGCACAGAGGCTAGGCTCACCAGCCCCTAGTTTCCCAGGTCATCCTCTCTCTTTGTCTTAAAAATGAATGAGGTTTCCCTTCTTCCAGTCTCAATCAACAGTTTTGATCTTTCAGATATGATGGGGAGCAGTTCTGCAACCAAATCAGCAACAACTCTCAGCACCCTGGAATGCATATCATCCAGACCCATGGACTTATTCAGTTGCATGAGGAGGTCTCCCATGGAGAGGAGATCTGAGGAGAGGGACCAGGGTGTCCTGTGGATGACACGTTAGCCATGAGCTAGCACTGTGCTCTGGTGGCCAAGAAGGCCAATAGGACGCTGGGGTGCATTAAAGAGACTGTGTCCCCAGGTGCCATACCTACACATCTTCTAAATACCTCCAGGGAGAAGCAGCGTGCACATGGCAGCACCAGCTCGCTTTAGGGAAAGAATAGCAGGCAGCAGAATAGTCTTTATTTCAATATTTATTTATTTACAAACATGAATGATTAACAATTGTAAGCCCTGCTAGAGGCGCCGGGGGCGCGGCCTCTTGCAGGGCTGGGGACCATCCTGGCCACTGCTGGCCCTCCTCCTCCTAGTGGGGCGCCGGGTCCTCCTAGAGGAGCTCTCCCTGCGCTCCCTGGGAGTGGAGTGCCTGCGGCTGAAGCCTTGGGCACTGGGCCCTGCTGCCTCCTGGCCTGGCTCCTCTAAGGCCTGCTCCTGCTCCCCAGGGCTGGGAGCAGAGGGGAGCTCGCCATCACCCCCGTGGCTGACCCCGCTGGATGTGCCAGGGACCTCCTCCTGTGTGTCCGGATCCATGGAGGCGCTGGGGGTGAGCGTCCTCGGAGGAGAAGGAGCTGCGGGGATGTCCTCCTGCCCCTGCTCATCGCCGCCGTCCTCAAGGCCCCGCAGCCTCCGGGCCTCCTGGCCGCACTGGCTCACGATGGTGTCTATGAGCCAGACAATGATCGGCCTGGCGATGGATCCAATGCTGGGCTCTATGCACCGCAGCATGGCGTCCCTGTCCAGGCCCAGATGACATAAGCAGCACAGGAAGAGGCTCTCTGCCGATCGCACCTGCCACCACGTGATCCCGAGGATGGAAGAGAGCTTCCGCTGCAGGGACGGCCGCACAGGGTCGAGGATGCTGCGGCGCTCCCTGAACAATGCTGCCCACTCCTGCGGCAAGAGGCCGCCCGGTCTCTCCCTTCCCTGGGGCCCTGCTCCTTCCTGCACAGGTGGCAGTGGCACAGCGCGTGGAGCACGGGCTGCTGTGCCATCAAGGAAGTCGGCAGGCACAGGCGCCGCAGGCGGGGAGACAATGAATTCTATGTGCTCTTTGTCTCCCCACACAGAGGCCTTGATGGTCCTCATAGGCACCCTGCACAGCGCGCAGGTGGCGCTCAGCCTTGCCCATCTCTGGATGCAGCCCACGCAGAAACGATGGTTACACGGCGTGACTGCCGCGACGTCTCGGCGCACGTCACGGCAGATAGGACACATAAATTCCTCCTGTGCAGCCATGATCTTCTCCTGCACGTGGGGAGAGCCGAGGATGACGAGCTGCTCTCCTTCACCAGAGGTGCGCTGCTAACGTCACACACTGCGCGAGGAAGAGAGGCCACAGTCACCGAGCCGTCCCAAGGCACGACGAAGACATACCCCAGTCCCTCAGCAGGAAGCCCTCCTGGCCCTGCAGCCGGGCCATCCTGTGCTGCCCACCAACCTCCCACCACTGCACTCCCCACGGCCGCCCCACGCACGCGTCCCTGCACTGCTCACCTCTGCTGCTGCAAGCACGTCCCGCTGGGTCCCGGCTGCCTGCACGGGGCAGGGCCAGGGAAACACAAGCGATGCTGTGCAGGTGGGCACTGAGAGCTGCTGCAAGCAGTCACAGGCACAACTCAGCACAGCGCAAAGTCTCGATGAAACTCTAAGCCTCGCGGTAACGCTCAGCACAATCCCAGGAACAAGCTGGAATGAGCCACGCTCTGTCACAACCACTGACACCCACACAGGCACAATCCCTCGCCTGCTGATGTCATAGTCTGATGCTGGCTGACATCACAGCGGTTAGGAAAGACCTCTCAGTCTGTCTTTGGTTACGGGGAGGTTCAGGCCGGTTCCATGACAAATGGGGTGGGGGGACCCACAGAGCCACACCCCGAGAAACGGAGAGGGAAAAGGGAAAAAGGGAGAAGGGGAAAAGGGGAAAAGAGCAGCGAGATGGGCCTGAAAACAAAACAGAGGCAACGATCTGAGGACAAAAGCTGATGTACTAAATAAGCTATCAGAATGCAAAACAATACAATGGAATGCAATGAAACTGTTACTGAAGCCAATAAATCAAATAAAATGAGAGAGAGGTGCCCAAAATCGAAAGCCCTTACTCTAATGTGAAGGTGAGACAGTTAGGGAGCTCACACACTGCTGGGATGATCTAAAAGGGAAAGAGAAGGAACCTCGTGACTTGCCAACACTTCTATCATTCCCTCTGAACGGAGAACTGAAATACCCAAAGGAACACGATGTCCTCTGGGGTACGCAGCTCTTCTTCTCTTGTGACACAGCTGCACCCAAAATCATCAACCATCCACAGAGCTGGAGCACTGACTCTTTTACTCCCAGTGCATTACATGACGTTATGGTGTGGAAAACCGATAACAAAACTCATAAAACCACAACAAGGGTCACCAAGTGCAAGCATTAACACAGCACTGCCAGGTCTACCGCTCATCCTGGCCTGCAACCCGTAGCCCAGCACAGCCAGTAATGCAGCCCCACAACATCAGAAATGTTTTTACATTATTGCATTTTCTGCAGAGATATTTTTTCACGAGCTAATTGAGTGAAGATCAAGCGTGGCCTTTGTAGATAGCAACAGAATGCTGTGCAGGGCAGGGTACAGGGCAGAGCTAACCCCACCTCATGCATTCACCACACAGACAAATCAAAACCCGCATGTATGGCACATAATATGATCTTCTGCTGTTTGGTGAGGAACACAGTGATTACCAATAACATTTCAAGCCACCCATGTGGGAATACAAGAAACTGTACTCAGAGCAGAAGCTGTGGAGCACGAGAAGCAGCATGAGAAAGGAAGGCTGAGAACCATGGACACTCCAGAAAACAAGGAGAACAAGTTCTAGTAAGCTCTGTGATGGCAGATCCGGCCTGGAGGAAGAGTGCGAGGCTTGGAACAACTCAGGACTCTGATCGGATAAGCACCTGCAGGCACAGTTAAGGACTGTCTGGGAGTGTTTTGCTGACATGTCATTTGGAAGCTTCAGAATCTCCCTGTGTCTGCCTCATTTTAAATGGATAAGCAGTAATTTCCACAAGTTTCCAAACGCTGGGTTTCCTTTTGCTGGGCAGCTTTGGGACAAAATGGGCACAAAACTCTGGGAGGCTTCTACTACTAGAGACAAAATGGCTGCCAAATTGGTGCCACATTTCGGTAGTGCTCAAACAGATTCAACAAGGAAGGGCAAACTCTTCTCACTCTCCGTATCACCCTCTGCCGCCCAAATCCCCTCAGCACGGGAAGCAGATCCTGCCCGGACTCGATCCGCGATTCCAACCGCACCCCAGCCCCGGGAGAAGGAAAATTGCACCCCACCCCTCCACCTGAAGAAGAACTGGAAGAGAGTCTGAAGGATGCTCTACCGCTCATCCAGCAGCCAGTCTAATCTCTTGGTTTACAAACAGTTGAAGAAGAGAAGCGACTCAGCTCTCCGTGGAAGTATTCGGGATGGAAAATTACACCTCATACCATTCAGCAGCCAATCCTCAAAGTGGTACCTCACGTGCAGACATTAAATGATCTTCAGAAATCGTTAGGGACCATCAACTGGTTGCGACCACTTTTGGGAATCGCTACTCAACAGCTACACACCCTGTATTCCAGCTACTCAAAGGACACACAGATCTAACATATAAAGTGTAATTAAGATCAAAATTAGACTCTGTAATAACATCATTGCAACACCAATACAACCATTGGGTTTGTCTGTTTCTTCCAGAATCTCTTATCATAATACCAAACCCCTATCAACCATATAGTTAGTTGCCCAACAGATATTTCAGTTCACTGCTTCCTTCAGTTGGCACCTATATCAGGGACTTCAAGGGCCCTGACTGAAGAGCGATTTTGTGATGAAACAAAGTATTCTGATACTTTTCAGGGAACTGATATCTGTGGCTGTAAGTACTGCGTTTTGTAGGGAGAGCTGACCTTAGTCGTTCATTTGTTTTGCAAGCAGTTGTTCCCCTTGGGCTCTGTATCATGCACTTCCCATGAGGAAGCGGTGTACAAATGGAAAAAACTCTGCAGACCCTGAGAAGGGTGAAAGCAGGACAGAATCTGTGAGGGGTGAGAGAGGAAAAGCACACTTTGAAGCAGGGGACGCCCTGCTGGCACGACCTATCGCGTCCACTGCCGGCACTTTCATTCTCTCTCTCCTTTCTGACGTTTGCTGTTTCTCCAGGGTCAGTAGGTAATAATGCACTTGCTTAGGGAGTTTCTGCTTCCCGCTTACATTTATCTAAACTAAATGCCTGTGGGTGTGCGACCGTGCGTATGCTGACTAAAACTCTAACCCTCTGTATTGCTCTGAATGCAGTTTGCTTGCCTCTGCTCCTGAGACATCCTGATCCAAACATACCCTGCAACAGCACCGCTCAAGCTTTAGCCACACTCACCACGTGGGGATGTTAGCTGGCTAAGGAAAGCAATACCACTAGAGATGCTCTAGCAGGCTTGCCCACTGATGCTGATTCTATCCGACAGGCACCTTTAGAAAGTCGTGCCGCCACTGATTCTCTACTATTAACCCAAAGGTGTGATTGCAAGCATTTTAAAGGCACGTGCTATATGGACTTAGGGAACATTCAAAAATCACTACATCAGAGAATACAAAAATGGAAGATTCTTTCCAATCAGTTACGTGTACACACAGAATGGGACCACTGGGGATTCTCTGGCCGGGGGTGAAACACGTGTTTGTTCTTTCCTAATTGGGTTCAATGGCATTTCTTGTCAGTATCATATGATCACCTTGTGTCTTTTCTTACTTCTTCTGCGTGTTAACAATTGAAGCCTTGGTTAAGTCCTGATAACCTAAATGCATCTGGCATTACTGTTACAAAGTGCTAAAGAAAACCAAAGCAGAAAGTTCTTAATCAGGCGGTCGGGATGCTGTGTACAAGGCATCACACAACGTTACTAATACGATTAGTGTTACTATTTTGTAGAACGTGAATAGTTTGATAAGAAATAATTGGTTGCAACCAGCAAACCAGTTCTTAATCCATCAGACAGTCCAACTTTCAAATCCACACGTCTCCAATTTAGAGAGAAGGATGTGGTGAGGCTTTGAAGAAGGCCAGGTACATGACATCTCTCACCTTTCCCCTGTCCTCCAGTGTCATCACTCCATCATAGAAGTCCCCAGACTGGTCAGGCAACATCTGCCCGTACTGAAACCATGCTGGATGTCTCAGATCACCTCTTTGTCTTGTATGTGCCTTAACACGGTTCCCAGGAGGATCTGCTCCATGATCTTCCCAGGCACAGAGGCTAGGCTCACCGGCCCCTAGTTTCCCAGGTCATCTTCTCTCTTTTTCTTAAAAATGAATGAGGTTTCCCTTCTTCCAGTCTTAATCAACAGTTTTAATCTTTCAGATACGATGGAGAGCAGTTCTGTAACCAAATCAGCAATATCTCTCAGAACCCTGGGATGCATATCATCCAGACCCATGGACTTATTCAGTTGCATGAGGAGGTCTCCCATGGAGAGGAGATCTGAGGAGAGGGACCAGGGTGTCCTGTGGATGACACGTTAGCCATGAGCTAGCACTGTGCTCTGGTGGCCAAGAAGGCCAATAGGACGCTGGGGTGCATTAAAGAGACCGTGTCCCCAGGTGCCATACCTACACATCTTCTAAATACCTCCAGGGAGAAGCAGCGTGCACATGGCAGCACCAGCTCGCTTTAGGGAAAGAATAGCAGGCAGCAGAATAGTCTTTATTTCAATATTTATTTATTTACAAACATGAATAATGAACAATTGTAAGCCCTGCTAGAGGTGCCGGGGGCGTGGCCTCTTGCAGGGCTGGGGACCATCCTGGCCACTGCTGGCCCTCCTCCTCCTAGTGGGGCACCGGGTCCTCCTAGAGGAGCTCTCCCTGTGCTCCCTGGGAGTGGAGTGCCTGCGGCTGAAGCCTTGGGCACTGGGCCCTGCTGCCTCCTGGCCTGGCTCCTCTAAGGCCTGCTCCTGCTCCCCAGGGCTGGGAGCAGAGGGGAGCTCGCCATCACCCCCCTGGCTGACCCCGCTGGATGTGCCAGGGACGTCCTCCTGCGTGTCCGGATCCGTGGAGGCGCTGGGGGTGAGCGTCCTCGGAGGAGAAGGAGCTGCGGGGATGTCCTCCTGCCCCTGCTCATCGCCGCCGTCCTCAAGGCCCCGCAGCCTCCGGGCCTCCTGGCCGCACTGGCTCACGATGGTGTCTATGAGCCAGACAATGATCGGCCTGGCGATGGATCCAATGCTGGGCTCTATGCACCGCAGCATGGCGTCCCTGTCCAGGCCCAGATGACATAAGCAGCACAGGAAGAGGCTCTCTGCCGATCGCACCTGCCACCACGTGATCCCAATGATGGAAGAGAGCTTCCGCTGCAGGGACGGCCGCACAGGGTCGAGGATGCTGCGGCGCTCCCTGAACAATGCTGCCCACTCCTGCGGCAAGAGGCCGCCCGGTCTCTCCCTTCCCTGGGGCCCTGCTCCTTCCTGCACAGGTGGCAGTGGCACAGCGCGTGGAGCACGGGCTGCTGTGCCATCAAGGAAGTCGGCAGGCACAGGCGCCGCAGGCGGGGAGACAATGAATTCTATGTGCTCTTTGTCTCCCCACACAGAGGCCTTGATGGTCCTCATAGGCACCCTGCACAGCGCGCAGGTGGCGCTCAGCCTTGCCCATCTCTGGATGCAGCCCACGCAGAAACGATGGTTACACGGCGTGACTGCCGCGACGTCTCGGCGCACGTCACGGCAGATAGGACACATAAATTCCTCCTGTGCAGCCATGATCTTCTCCTGCACGTGGGGAGAGCCGAGGATGACGAGCTGCTCTCCTTCACCAGAGGTGCGCTAACGTCACACACTGCGCGAGGAAGAGAGGCCACAGTCACCGAGCCATCCCAAGGCACGACGAAGACATACCCCAGTCCCTCAGCAGGAAGCCCTCCTGGCCCTGCAGCCGGGCCATCCTGTGCTGCCCACCAACCTCCCACCACTGCACTCCCCACGGCCGCCCCACGCACGCGTCCCTGCACTGCTCACCTCTGCTGCTGCAAGCACGTCCCGCTGGGTCCCGGCTGCCTGCACGGGGCAGGGCCAGGGAAACACAAGCGATGCTGTGCAGGTGGGCACTGAGAGCTGCTGCAAGCAGTCACAGGCACAACTCAGCACAGCGCAGACAAAGTCTCGATGAAACTCTAAGCCTCGCGGTAACGCTCAGCACAATCCCAGGAACAAGCTGGAATGAGCCACGCTCTGTCACAACCACTGACACCCACACAGGCACAATCCCTCGCCTGCTGATGTCATAGTCTGATGCTGGCTGACATCACAGCGGTTAGGAAAGACCTCTCAGTCTGTCTTTGGTTACGGGGAGGTTCAGGCCGGTTCCATGACAAATGGGGTGGGGGGACCCACAGAGCCACACCCCGAGAAACGGAAAGGGAAAAGGGATAAAGGGAGAAGGGGAAAAGGGGAAAAGAGCAGCGAGATGGGCCTGAAAACAAAACAGTGGCAACGATCTGAGGACAAAAGCTGATGTACTAAATAAGATATCAGAATGCAAAACAATACAATGGAATGCAATGAAACTGTTACTGAAGCCAATAAATCAAATAAAATGAGAGAGAGGTGCCCAAAATCCAAAGCCCTTACTCTAATGTGAAGGTGAGACAGTTAGGGAGCTCACACACTCTGGGATGATCTAAAAGGGAAAGAGAAGGAACCTCGTGACTTGCCAACACTTCTATCATTCCCTCTGAACGGAGAACTGAAATACCCAAAGGAACACGATGTCCTCTGGGGTACGCAGCTCTTCTTCTCTTGTGACACAGCTGCACCCTAAACCGTCAACCATCCACAGAGCTGGAGCACTGACTCTTTAACTCCCAGCGCATTACATGACGTTATGGTGTGGAAAACCGATAACAAAACTCATAAAACCGCAACAAGGGTCACCAAGTGCAAGCATTAACACAGCACTGCCAGGTCTACCGCTCATCCTGGCCTGCAACCCATAGCCCAGCACAGCCAGTAATACAGCCCCACAACATCAGAAATGTTTTTACATTATTGCATTTTCTGCAGAGATATTTTGTCACGAGCTAATTGAGTGAAGAACAAGCGTGGCCTTTGTAGACAGCAACAGAATGCTGTGCAGGGCAGGGTACAGGGCAGAGCTAACCCCACCTCATGCATTCACCACACAGACAAATCAAAACCCGCATGTACGGCACATAATATGATCTTGTGCTGTTTGGTGAGGAACACAGTGATTACCAATAACATTTCAAGCCACCCATGTGGGAATGCAAGAAACTGTATTCAGAGCAGAAGCTGTGGAGCACGAGAAGCAGCATGAGAAAGGAAGGCCGAGAACCATGGACACTCCAGAAAACAAGGAGAACAAGTTCTAGTAAGCTCTGTGATGGCAGATCCTGCCTGGAGGAAGAGTGCGAGGCTTGGAACAACTCAGGACTCTGATCGGATAAGCTCCTGCAGGCACAGTTAAGGACTGTCTGGGAGTGTTTTGCTGACATGTCGTTTGGAAGCTTCAGAATCTGCCTGTGTCTACCTCATTTTAAATGGATAAGCAGTAATTTCCCCGAGTTTCCAAACGCTGGGTTTCCTTTTGCTGGGCAGCTTTGGGACAAAACGGGCAAAAACTCTGGGAGGCTTCTACTACTAAAGACGAAATGGCTGCAAAGCGTTTACCCGTTTGGCACCACGTTTCGGTAGTGCTCAAACAGATTCGACAAGGAAGGGCAAACTCTTCCCACTGTCCATATCGCCCTCTGCCGCCCAAATCCCCTCAGCACGGGAAGCAGATCCTGCCCGGACTCGATCCGCGATTCCAACCGCACCCCCGCCCCGGGAGAAGGAAAATCACACCCCACCCCTCCACCCGAAGAAGAACTGGAAGAGAGTCTGAAGGATGCTCTACCGCTCATCCAGCAGCCAGTCTAATCTGTTGGTTTGCAAACAGATGAAGAGAAGAAGCGACTCAGCTCTCCTGGAAGTATTTAGGATGGGAAATTGCATCTCACACCATTCAGCAGCCAATCTTCAAAGTGGTACCTCACATGCAGGCATTAAATGATGTTCAGAAATTATAAGAGACCATCAACTTCTTGCAACCACTTTTGGGTATCGCTACTCAACAGCTACACACCCTGTATTCCAGCTGCTCAAAGGACACACAGATCTGACATATAAAGTGTAATTAACATCAAAATTAGGCTCTGTAATAACATCATTGCAACACCAATACAACCATTGGGTTTGTCTGTCACTTCCAGAATCTCTTATCATAATACCAAACCCCTATCAACCATATAGTTAGTTGCCCAACAGATATTTCAGTTCACTGCTTCCTTCAGTTGGCACCTATATCAGGGACTTCAAGGGCCCTGACTGAAGAGCGATTTTTGGATGAAACAAAGTATTCTGATACTTTTCAGGGAACTGATATCTGTGGCTGTAAGTACTGCGTTTTGTAGGGAGAGCTGACCTTAGTCGTTCATTTGTTTTGCAAGCAGTTGTTCCCCTTGGGCTCTGTATCATGCACTTCCCATGAGGAAGCGGTGTACAAATGGAAAAAACTCTGCAGACCCTGAGAAGGGTGAAAGCAGGACAGAATCTGTGAGGGGTGAGAGAGGAAAAGCACACTTTGAAGCAGGGGACGCCCTGCTGGCACGACCTATCGCGTCCACTGCCAGCACTTTCATTCTCTCTCTCCTTTCTGAAGTTTGCTGTTTCTCCAGGGTCAGTAGGTAATAATGCACTTGCTTAGGGAGTTTCTGCTTCCCGCTTACATTTATCTAAAACAAATGCCTGTGGGTGTGCGACCGTGCGTATGCTGACTAAAACTCTAACCCTCTGTATTGCTCTGAATGCAGTTTGCTTGCCTCTGCTCCTGAGACATCCTGATCCAAACATACCCTGCAACAGCACCGCTCAAGCTTTAGCCACACTCACCACGTGGGGATGTTAGCTGGCTAAGGAAAGCAATACCACTAGAGATGCTCTAGCAGGCTTGCCCACTGATGCTGATTCTATCCGACAGGCACCTTTACAAAGTCGTGCCGCCACTGATTCTCTACTATTAACCCAAAGGTGTGATTGCGAGCATTTTAAAGGCACGTGCTATATGGACTTAGGGAACATTCAAAAATCACTACATCAGAGAATACAAAAATGGAAGACTCTTTCCAATCAGTTACGGGTACACACAGAATGGGACCACTGGGGATTCTCTGGCCGGGGGTGAAACACATGTTTGTTCTTTCCTTATTGGGTTCAATGGCATTTCTTGTCAGTATCATATGATCACCTTGTGTCTTTTCTTACCTCTTCAGCGTGTTAACAATTGAAGCCTTGGTTAAGGCCTGATAACCTAAATGCATCTGGCATTACTGCTACAAAGTGTTAAAGAAAACCAAAGCAGAAAGTTCTTAATCAGGCGGCCGGGATGCTGTGTACGAGGCATCACACAACGTTACTAATACGATTAGTGTTACTATTTTGTAGAACGTGAATAGTTTGATAAGAAACAATTGGTTGCAACCTGCAAACCAGATCTTAATCCATCAGACAGTCCAACTTTCAAATCCACACGTCTCCAATTTAGAGAGAAGGATGTGGTGAGGCTTTGAAGAAGGCTAGGTACATGACATCTCTCACCTTTCCCCTGTCCTCCAGTGTCATCACTCCATCATAGAAGTCCCCAGACTGCTCAGGCAACATCTGCCCGTGCTGAAACCATGCTGGATGTCTCAGATCACCTCTTTGTCCCGTATCTGCCTTAACACGGTTCCCAGGAGGATCTGCTCCATGATCTTCCCAGGCATAGAGGCTAGGCTCACCGGCCCCTAGTTTCCCAGGTCATCCTCTCTCTTTGTCTTAAAAATGAATGAATGAGGTTTCCCTTCTTCCAGTCTCAATCAACAGTTTTGACCTTTCAGATATGATGGAGAGCAGTTCTGCAACCAAATCAGCAATATCTCTCAGCACCCTGGAATGCATATCATCCAGACCCATGGACTTATTCAGTTGCATGAGGAGGTCTCCCATGGAGAGGAGATCTGAGGAGAGGGACCAGGGTGTCCTGTGGATGACACGTTAGCCATGAGCTAGCACTGTGCTCTGGTGGCCAAGAAGGCCAATAGGACGCTAGGTCCCTAAGTGCCATACCTACACATCTTCTAAATACCTCCAGGGAGAAGCAGCGTGCACATGGCAGCACCAGCTCGCTTTAGGGAAAGAATAGCAGGCAGCAGAATAGTCTTTATTTCAATATTTATTTATTTACAAACATGAATAATGAACAATTGTAAGCCCTGCTAGAGGCGCCGGGGGCGCGGCCTCTTGCAGGGCTGGGGACCATCCTGGCCACTGCTGGCCCTCCTCCTCCTAGTGGGGCGCCGGGTCCTCCTAGAGGAGCTCTCCCTGCGCTCCCTGGGAGTGGAGTGCCTGCGGCTGAAGCCTTGGGCACTGGGCCCTGCTGCCTCCTGGCCTGGCTCCTCTAAGGCCTGCTCCTGCTCCCCAGGGCTGGGAGCAGAGGGGAGCTCGCCATCACCCCCGTGGCTGACCCCGCTGGATGTGCCAGGGTCCTCCTCCTGCGTGTCCGGATCCGTGGAGGCGCTGGGGGTGAGCGTCCTCGGAGGAGAAGGAGCTGCGGGGATGTCCTCCTGCCCCTGCTCATCGCCGCCGTCCTCAAGGCCCCGCAGCCTCCGGGCCTCCTGGCCGCACTGGCTCACGATGGTGTCTATGAGCCAGACAATGATCGGCCTGGCGATGGATCCAATGCTGGGCTCTATGCACCGCAGCATGGCGTCCCTGTCCAGGCCCAGATGACATAAGCAGCACAGGAAGAGGCTCTCTGCCGATCGCACCTGCCACCACGTGATCCCGAGGATGGAAGAGAGCTTCCGCTGCAGGGACGGCCGCACAGGGTCGAGGATGCTGCGGCGCTCCCTGAACAATGCTGCCCACTCCTGCGGCAAGAGGCCGCCCGGTCTCTCCCTTCCCTGGGGCCCTGCTCCTTCCTGCACAGGTGGCAGTGGCACAGCGCGTGGAGCACGGGCTGCTGTGCCATCAACGAAGTCAGCAGGCACAGGCGCCGCAGGCGGGGAGACAATGAATTCTATGTGCTCTTTGTCTCCCCACACAGAGGCCTTGATGGTCCTCATAGGCACCCTGCACAGCGCGCAGGTGGCGCTCAGCCTTGCCCATCTCTGGATGCAGCCCAGGCAGAAACGATGGTTACACGGCGTGACTGCCGCGACGTCTCGGCGCACGTCACGGCAGATAGGACACATAAATTCCTCCTGTGCAGCCATGATCTTCTCCTGCACGTGGGGAGAGCCGAGGATGACGAGCTGCTCTCCTTCACCAGAGGTGCACTGCTAACGTCACGCACTGCGCGAAAAAGAGAGGCCACAGTCACCGAGCCGTCCCACGGCACGACGAAGACATACCCCAGTCCCTCAGCAGGAAGCCCTCCTGGCCCTGCAGCCGGGCCATCCTGTGCTGCCCACCAACCTCCCACCACTGCACTCCCCACGGCCGCCCCACGCACGCGTCCCTGCACTGCTCACCTCTGCTGCTGCAAGCACGTCCCGCTGGGTCCCGGCTGCCTGCACGGGGCAGGGCCAGGGAAACACAAGCGATGCTGTGCAGGTGGGCACTGAGAGCTGCTGCAAGCAGTCACAGGCACAACTCAGCACAGCGCAAACAAAGTCTCGATGAAACTCTAAGCCTCGCGGTAACGCTCAGCACAATCCCAGGAACAAGCTGGAATGAGCCACGCTCTGTCACAACCACTGACACCCACACAGGCACAATCCCTCGCCTGCTGATGTCATAGTCTGATGCTGGCTGACATCACAGCGGTTAGGAAAGACCTCTCAGTCTGACTTTGGTTATGGGGAGGTTCAGGCCGGTTCCATGACAAATGGGGTGGGGGGACCCACAGAGCCACACCCCGAGAAACGGAAAGGGAAAAGGGATAAAGGGAGAAGGGGAAAAGGGGAAAAGAGCAGCGAGATGGGCCTGAAAACAAAACAGTGGCAACGATCTGAGGACAAAAGCTGATGTACTAAATAAGCTATCAGAATGCAAAACAATACAATGGAATGCAATGAAACTGTTACTGAAGCCAATAAATCAAATAAAATGAGAGAGAGGTGCCCAAAATCCAAAGCCCTTACTCTAATGTGAAGGTGAGACAGTTAGGGAGCTCACACACTGCTGGGATGATCTAAAAGGGAAAGAGAAGGAACCTCGTGACTTGCCAACACTTCTATCATTCCCTCTGAATGGAGAACTGAAATACCCAAAGGAACACGATGTCCTCTGGGGTACGCAGCTCTTCTTCTCTTGTGACACAGCTGCACCCAAAATCATCAACCATCCACAGAGCTGGAGCACTGACTCTTTTACTCCCAGTGCATTACATGATGTTATGGTGTGGAAAACCGATAACAAAACTCATAAAACCGCAACAAGGGTCACCAAGTGCAAGCATTAACACAGCACTGCCAGGTCTACCGCTCATCCTGGCCTGCAACCCATAGCCCAGCACAGCCAGTAATACAGCCCCACAACATCAGAAATGTTTTTACATTATTGCATTTTCTGCAGAGATATTTTGTCACGAGCTAATTGAGTGAAGATCAAGCGTGGCCTTTGTAGACAGCAACAGAATGCTGTGCAGGGCAGGGTACAGGGCAGAGCTAACCCCACCTCATGCATTCACCACACAGACAAATCAAAACCCGCATGTACGGCACATAATATGATCTTGTGCTGTTTGGTGAGGAACACAGTGATTACCAATAACATTTCAAGCCACCCATGTGGGAATACAAGAAACTGTATTCAGAGCAGAAGCTGTGGAGCACGAGAAGCAGCATGAGAAAGGAAGGCCGAGAACCATGGACACTCCAGAAAACAAGGAGAACAAGTTCTAGTAAGCTCTGTGATGGCAGATCCTGCCTGGAGGAAGAGTGCGTGGCTTGGAACAACTCAGGACTCTGATCGGATAAGCTCCTGCAGGCACAGTTAAGGACTGTCTGGGAGTGTTTTGCTGACATGTCGTTTGGAAGCTTCAGAATCTGCCTGTGTCTACCTCATTTTAAATGGATAAGCAGTAATTTCCCCGAGTTTCCAAACGCTGGGTTTCCTTTTGCTGGGCAGCTTTGGGACAAAACGGGCAAAAACTCTGGGAGGCTTCTACTACTAAAGACGAAATGGCTGCAAAGCGTTTACCCGTTTGGCACCACGTTTCGGTAGTGCTCAAACAGATTCGACAAGGAAGGGCAAACTCTTCCCACTGTCCATATCGCCCTCTGCTGCCCAAATCCCCTCAGCACGGGAAGCAGCTCCTGCCCGGACTCGATCCGCGATTCCAACCGCACCCCCGCCCCGGGAGAAGGAAAATCACACCCCACCCCTCCACCCGAAGAAGAACTGGAAGAGAGTCTGAAGGATGCTCTACCGCTCATCCATCAGGCAGTCTAATCTGTTGGTTTGCAAACAGATGAAGAGAAGAAGCGACTCAGCTCTCCTGGAAGTATTTAGGATGGAAAATTGCATCTCACACCATTCAGCAGCCAATCTTCAAAGTGGTACCTCGCGTGCAGGCATTAAATGATGTTCAGAAATTATAAGAGACCATCAACTTCTTGCAACCACTTTTGGGTATCGCTACTCAACAGCTACACACCCTGTATTCCAGCTGCTCAAAGGACACACAGATCTGACATATAAAGTGTAATTAACATCAAAATTAGGCTCTGTAATAACATCATTGCAACACCAATACAACCATTGGGTATGTCTGTCACTTCCAGAATCTCTTATCATAATACCAAACCCCTATCAACCATATAGTTAGTTGCCCAACAGATATTTCAGTTCACTGCTTCCTTCAGTTGGCACCTATATCAGCGACTTCAAGGGCCCTGACTGAAGAGCGATTTTGGGATGAAACAAAGTATTCTGATACTTTTCAGGGAACTGATATCTGTGGCTGTAAGTACTGCGTTTTGTAGGGAGAGCTGACCTTAGTCGTTCATTTGTTTTGTAAGCAGCTGTTCCCCTTGGGCTCTGTATCATGCACTTCCCATGAGGAAGCGGTATACAAATGGAAAAAACTCTGCAGACCCTGAGAAGGGGAAAGCAGGACAGAATCTGTGAGGGGTGAGAGAGGAAAAGCACACTTTGAAGCAGGGGACGCCCTGCTGGCACGACCTATCGCGTCCACTGCCGGCACTTTCATTCTCTCTCTCCTTTCTGACGTTTGCTGTTTCTCCAGGGTCAGTAGGTAATAATGCACTTGCTTAGGGAGTTTCTGCTTCCCGCTTACATTTTTCTAAAACAAATGCCTGTGGGTGTGCGACCGTGCGTATGCTGACTAAAACTCTAACCCTCTGTATTGCTCTGAATGCAGTTTGCTTGCCTCTGCTCCTGAGACATCCTGATCCAAACATACCCTGCAACAGCACCGCTCAAGCTTTAGCCACACTCACCACGTGGGGATGTTAGCTGGCTAAGGAAAGCAATACCACTAGAGATGCTCTAGCAGGCTTGCCCACTGATGCTGATTCTATCCGACAGGCACCTTTACAAAGTCGTGCTGCCACTGATTCTCTACTATTAACCCAAAGGTGTGATTGGGAGCATTTTAAAGGCACGTGCTATATGGACTTAGGGAACATTCAAAAATCACTACATCAAAGAATACAAAGATGGAAGATTCTTTCCAATCAGTTACGGGTACACACAGAATGGGACCACTGGGGATTCTCTGGCCGGGGGTGAAACATATGTTTGTTCTTTCCTTATTGGGTTCAATGGCATTTCTTGTCAGTATCATATGGTCGCCTTGTATCTTTTCTTACATTCAGCATGTTAACAATTGAAGCCTTGGTTAAGGCCTGATAACCTAAATGCATCTGGCATTACTGCTACAAAGTGTTAAAGAAAACCAATGCAGAAAGTTCTTAATCAGGCGGACGGGATGCTGTGTACGAGGCATAACACAATGTTACTAATACGATTAGTGTTACTATTTTGTAGAACGTGAATAGTTTGATAAGAAACAATTGGTTGCAACCAGCAAACCAGTTCTTAATCCATCAGACAGTCCAACTTTCAAATCCACACGTCTCCAATTTAGAGAGAAGGATGTGGTGAGGCTTTGAAGAAGGCCAGGTACATGACACCTCCCACCTTTCCCCTGTCCTCCAGTGTCATCACTCCATCATAGAAGTCCCCAGACTGCTCAGGCAACATCTGCCCGTGCTGAAACCATGCTGGATGTCTCAGATCACCTCTTTGTGTCGTATGTGCCTTAACACGGTACCCAGGAGGATCTGCTCCATGATCTTCCCAGGCACAGAGGCTAGGCTCACCGGCCCCTAGTTTCCCAGGTCATCCTCTCTCTTTGTCTTAAAAATGAATGAGGTTTCCCTTCTTCCAGTCTCAATCAACAGTTTTGACCTTTCAGATATGATGGAGAGCAGTTCTGCAACCAAATCAGCAATATCTCTCAGAACCCTGGGATGCATATCATCCAGACCCATGGACTTATTCAGTTACATGAGGAGGTCTCCCATGGAGAGGAGATCTGAGGAGAGGGACCAGGGTGTCCTGTGGATGACATGTTAGCCATGAGCTAGCACTGTGCTCTGGTGGCCAAGAAGGCCAATAGGACGCTGGGTCCCTAAGTGCCATACCAACACATCTTCTAAATACCTCCAGGGAGAAGCAGCGTGCACAAGGCAGCACCAGCTCGCTTTAGGGAAAGAATAGCAGGCAGCAGAATAGTCTTTATTTCAATATTTATTTATTTACAAACATGAATGATTAACAATTGTAAGCCCTGCTAGAGGCGCCGGGGGCGCGGCCTCTTGCAGGGCTGGGGACCATCCTGGCCACTGCTGGCCCTCCTCCTCCTAGTGGGGCACCGGGTCCTCCTAGAGGAGCTCTCCCTGTGCTCCCTGGGAGTGGAGTGCCTGCGGCTGAAGCCTTGGGCACTGGGCCCTGCTGCCTCCTGGCCTGGCTCCTCTAAGGCCTGCTCCTGCTCCCCAGGGCTGGGGGCAGAGGGGAGCTCGCCATCACCCCCCTGGCTGACCCCGCTGGATGTGCCAGGAACGTCCTCCTGCGTGTCCGGATCTGTGGAGGCGCTGGGGGTGAGTGTCCTCTGTGGAGAAGGAGCTGCGGGGATGTCCTCCTGCCCCTGCTCATCGCCGCCGTCCTCAAGGCCCCGCAGCCTCCGGGCCTCCTGGCCGCACTGGCTCACGATGGTGTCTATGAGCCAGACAATGATCGGCCTGGCGATGGATCCAATGCTGGGCTCTATGCACCGCAGCATGGCGTCCCTGTCCAGGCCCAGATGACATAAGCAGCACAGGAAGAGGCTCTCTGCCGATCGCACCTGCCACCACGTGATCCCGAGGATGGAAGAGAGCTTCCGCTGCAGGGACGGCCGCACAGGGTCGAGGATGCTGCGGCGCTCCCTGAACAATGCTGCCCACTCCTGCGGCAAGAGGCCGCCCGGTCTCTCCCTTCCCTGGGGCCCTGCTCCTTCCTGCACAGGTGGCAGTGGCACAGCGCGTGGAGCACGGGCTGCTGTGCCATCAAGGAAGTCGGCAGGCACAGGCGCCGCAGGCGGGGAGACAATGAATTCTATGTGCTCTTTGTCTCCCCACACAGAGGCCTTGATGGTCCTCATAGGCACCCTGCACAGCGCGCAGGTGGCGCTCAGCCTTGCCCATCTCTGGATGCAGCCCACGCAGAAACGATGGTTACACGGCGTGACTGCCGCGACGTCTCGGCGCACGTCACGGCAGATAGGACACATAAATTCCTCCTGTGCAGCCATGATCTTCTGCACGTGGGGAGAGCCGAGGATGACGAGCTGCTCTCCTTCACCAGAGGTGCGCTGCTAACGTCACACACTGCGCGAGGAAGAGAGGCCACAGTCACCGAGCCGTCCCAAGGCACGACGAAGACATACCCCAGTCCCTCAGCAGGAAGCCCTCCTGGCCCTGCAGCCGGGCCATCCTGTGCTGCCCACCAACCTCCCACCACTGCACTCCCCACGGCCGCCCCACGCACGCGTCCCTGCACTGCTCACCTCTGCTGCTGCAAGCACGTCCCGCTGGGTCCCGGCTGCCTGCACGGGGCAGGGCCAGGGAAACACAAGCGATGCTGTGCAGGTGGGCACTGAGAGCTGCTGCAAGCAGTCACAGGCACAACTCAGCACAGCGCAGACAAAGTCTCGATGAAACTCTAAGCCTCGCGGTAACGCTCAGCACAATCCCAGGAACAAGCTGGAATGAGCCACGCTCTGTCACTACCACTGACACCCACACAGGCACAATCCCTCGCCTGCTGATGTCATAGTCTGATGCTGGCTGACATCACAGCAGTTAGGAAAGACCTCTCAGTCTGTCTTTGGTTACGGGGAGGTTCAGGCCGGTTCCATGACAAATGGGGTGGGGGGACCCACAGAGCCACACCCCGAGAAACGGAGAGGGAAAAGGGAAGAAGGGAGAAGGGGAAAAGGGGAAAAGAGCAGCGAGATGGGCCTGAAAACAAAACAGTGGCAACGATCTGAGGACAAAAGCTTATGTACTAAATAAGATATCAGAATGCAAAACAATACAATGGAATGCAATGAAACTGTTACTGAAGCCAATAAATCAAATAAAATGAGAGAGAGGTGCCCAAAATCCAAAGCCCTTACTCTAATGTGAAGGTGAGACAGTTAGGGAGCTCACATGCTGCTGGGATGATCTAAAAGGGAAAGAGAAGGAACCTCGTGACTTGCCAACACTTCTATCATTCCTTCTGAACGGAGAACTGAAATACGCAAAGGAACACGATGTCCTCTGGGGTACGCAGCTCTTCTTTTCTTGGGACACAGCTGCACCCTAAACTGTCAACCATCCACAGAGCTGGAGCACTGACTCTTTAACTCCCAGTGCATTACATGATGTTATGGTGTGGAAAACCGATAACAAAACTCATAAAACCACAACAAAGGTCACCAAGTGCAAGCATTAACACAGCACTGCCAGGTCTACCGCTCATCCTGGCCTGCAACCCATAGCCCAGCACAGCCAGTAATACAGCCCCACAACATCAGAAACTCTTTTACATTATTGCATTTTCTGCAGAGATATTTTTTCACGAGCTAATTGAGTGAAGCTCAAGCGTGGCCTTTGTAGACAGCAACAGAATGCTGTGCAGGGCAGGGTACAGGGCAGAGCTAACCCCACCTCATGCATTCACCACACAGACAAATCAAAACCCGCATGTATGGCACATAATATGATCTTCTGCTGTTTGGTGAGGAACACAGTGATTACCAATAACATTTCAAGCCACCCATGTGGGAATGCAAGAAACTGTATTCAGAGCAGAAGCTGTGGAGCACGAGAAGCAGCATGAGAAAGGAAGGCCGAGAACCATGGACACTCCAGAAAACAAGGAGAACAAGTTCAAGTAAGCCCTGTGATGGCAGATCCTGCCTGGAGGAAGAGTGCGAGGCTTGGAACAACTCAGGACTCTGATCGGATAAGCTCCTGCAGGCACAGTTAAGGACTGTCTGGGAGTGTTTTGCTGACATGTAGTTTGGAAACTTCAGAATCTGCCTGTGTCTACCTCATTTTAAATGGATAAGTTGTAGTTTCCCCGAGTTTCCAAACGCTGGGTTTCCTTTTGCTGGGCAGCTTTGGGACAAAAATGGGCACAAAACTCTGGGAGGCTTCTACTACTAAAGACAAAATGGCTGCCAAACATTTACCCGTTTGGCACCACATTTCGGAAGCGCTCAAACAGATGAAGAAGAGAAGCAACTCAGCTCCCCGTGGAAATAATTAGGATGGAAAATTACATCTCACACCATTCAGCAGCCAATCCTCAAAGTGGTACCTCACGTGCAGACATTAAATGATCTTCAGAAATTGTTAGGGACCATCAACTTCTTGCAACCACTTTTGGGTATCGCTACTCAACAGCTACACACCCTGTATTCCAGCTGCTCAAAAGACACCCAGATAGAACATCTAAAATATAATTAACATCAAAAGCACTACCGTGCTTAGACTCTGTAATAACATCATTGCTACACCAATACAGCCATTGGGTTTGTCTGTCTCTTCCAGTATCTCTTATCATAATATCAAACCCCTATCAACCATATAGTTAGTTGCCCAACAGATATTTCAGTTCACTGCTTCCTTCAGTTGGCACCTATATCAGGGACTTCAAGGGCCCTGACTGAAGAGCGATTTTGGGATGAAACAAAGTATTCTGATACTTTTCAGGGAACTGATATCTGTGGCTGTAAGTACTGCGTTTTGTAGGGAGAGCTGACCTTAGTTGTTCATTTGTTTTGCAAGCAGTTGTTCCCCTTGGGCTCTGTATCATGCACTTCCCATGAGGAAGCGGTGTACAAATGGAAAAAACTCTGCAGACCCTGGGAAGGGTGAAAGCAGGACAGAATCTGTGAGGGGTGAGAGAGGAAAAGCACACTTTGAAGCAGGGGACGCCCTGCTGGCACGACCTATCGCGTCCACTGCCGGCACTTTCATTCTCTCTCTCCTTTCTGACGTTTGCTGTTTCTCCAGGGTCAGTAGGTAATAATGCACTTGCTTAGGGAGTTTCTGCTTCCCGCTTACATTTTTCTAAAACAAATGCCTGTGGGTGTGCGACCGTGCGTATGCTGACTAAAACTCTAACCCTCTGTATTGCTCTGAATGCAGTTTGCTTGCCTCTGCTCCTGAGACATCCTGATCCAAACATACCCTGCAACAGCACCGCTCAAGCTTTAGCCACACTCACCACGTGGGGATGTTAGCTGGCTAAGGAAAGCAATACCACTAGAGATGCTCTAGCAGGCTTGCCCACTGATGCTGATTCTATCCGACAGGCACCTTTACAAAGTCGTGCTGCCACTGATTCTCTACTATTAACCCAAAGGTGTGATTGGGAGCATTTTAAAGGCACGTGCTATATGGACTTAGGGAACATTCAAAAATCACTACATCAGAGAATACAAAGATGGAAGATTCTTTCCAATCAGTTACGGGTACACACAGAATGGGACCACTGGGGATTCTCTGGCCGGGGGTGAAACATATGTTTGTTCTTTCCTTATTGGGTTCAATGGCATTTCTTGTCAGTATCATATGGTCGCCTTGTATCTTTTCTTACATTCAGCATGTTAACAATTGAAGCCTTGGTTAAGGCCTGATAACCTAAATGCATCTGGCATTACTGCTACAAAGTGTTAAAGAAAACCAAAGCAGAAAGTTCTTAATCAGGCGGACGGGATGCTGTGTACGAGGCATAACACAATGTTACTAATACGATTAGTGTTACTATTTTGTAGAACGTGAATAGTTTGATAAGAAACAATTGGTTGCAACCAGCAAACCAGTTCTTAATCCATCAGACAGTCCAACTTTCAAATCCACACGTCTCCAATTTAGAGAGAAGGATGTGGTGAGGCTTTGAAGAAGGCCAGGTACATGACACCTCCCACCTTTCCCCTGTCCTCCAGTGTCATCACTCCATCATAGAAGTCCCCAGACTGCTCAGGCAACATCTGCCCGTGCTGAAACCATGCTGGATGTCTCAGATCACCTCTTTGTGTCGTATGTGCCTTAACACGGTACCCAGGAGGATCTGCTCCATGATCTTCCCAGGCACAGAGGCTAGGCTCACCGGCCCCTAGTTTCCCAGGTCATCCTCTCTCTTTGTCTTAAAAATGAATGAGGTTTCCCTTCTTCCAGTCTCAATCAACAGTTTTGACCTTTCAGATATGATGGAGAGCAGTTCTGCAACCAAATCAGCAATATCTCTCAGAACCCTGGGATGCATATCATCCAGACCCATGGACTTATTCAGTTACATGAGGAGGTCTCCCATGGAGAGGAGATCTGAGGAGAGGGACCAGGGTGTCCTGTGGATGACATGTTAGCCATGAGCTAGCACTGTGCTCTGGTGGCCAAGAAGGCCAATAGGACGCTGGGTCCCTAAGTGCCATACCAACACATCTTCTAAATACCTCCAGGGAGAAGCAGCGTGCACAAGGCAGCACCAGCTCGCTTTAGGGAAAGAATAGCAGGCAGCAGAATAGTCTTTATTTCAATATTTATTTATTTACAAACATGAATGATTAACAATTGTAAGCCCTGCTAGAGGCGCCGGGGGCGCGGCCTCTTGCAGGGCTGGGGACCATCCTGGCCACTGCTGGCCCTCCTCCTCCTAGTGGGGCGCCGGGTCCTCCTAGAGGAGCTCTCCCTGCGCTCCCTGGGAGTGGAGTGCCTGCGGCTGAAGCCCTGGGCACTGGGTCCTGCTGCCTCCTGGCCTGGCTCCTCTAAGGCCTGCTCCTGCTCCCCAGGGCTGGGGGCAGAGGGGAGCTCGCCATCACCCCCCTGGCTGACCCCGCTGGATGTGCCAGGAACGTCCTCCTGCGTGTCCGGATCTGTGGAGGCGCTGGGGGTGAGTGTCCTCTGTGGAGAAGGAGCTGCGGGGATGTCCTCCTGCCCCTGCTCATCGCCGCCGTCCTCAAGGCCCCGCAGCCTCCGGGCCTCCTGGCCGCACTGGCTCACGATGGTGTCTATGAGCCAGACAATGATCGGCCTGGCGATGGATCCAATGCTGGGCTCTATGCACCGCAGCATGGCGTCCCTGTCCAGGCCCAGATGACATAAGCAGCACAGGAAGAGGCTCTCTGCCGATCGCACCTGCCACCACGTGATCCCAATGATGGAAGAGAGCTTCCGCTGCAGGGACGGCCGCACAGGGTCGAGGATGCTGCGGCGCTCCCTGAACAATGCTGCCCACTCCTGCGGCAAGAGGCCGCCCGGTCTCTCCCTTCCCTGGGGCCCTGCTCCTTCCTGCACAGGTGGCAGTGGCACAGCGCGTGGAGCACGGGCTGCTGTGCCATCAAGGAAGTCGGCAGGCACAGGCGCCGCAGGCGGGGAGACAATGAATTCTATGTGCTCTTTGTCTCCCCACACAGAGGCCTTGATGGTCCTCATAGGCACCCTGCACAGCGCGCAGGTGGCGCTCAGCCTTGCCCATCTCTGGATGCAGCCCACGCAGAAACGATGGTTACACGGCGTGACTGCCGCGACGTCTCGGCGCACGTCACGGCAGATAGGACACATAAATTCCTCCTGTGCAGCCATGATCTTCTCCTGCACGTGGGGAGAGCCGAGGATGACGAGCTGCTCTCCTTCACCAGAGGTGCGCTGCTAACGTCACACACTGCGCGAGGAAGAGAGGCCACAGTCACCGAGCCGTCCCAAGGCACGACGAAGACATACCCCAGTCCCTCAGCAGGAAGCCCTCCTGGCCCTGCAGCCGGGCCATCCTGTGCTGCCCACCAACCTCCCACCACTGCACTCCCCACGGCCGCCCCACGCACGCGTCCCTGCACTGCTCACCTCTGCTGCTGCAAGCACGTCCCGCTGGGTCCCGGCTGCCTGCACGGGGCAGGGCCAGGGAAACACAAGCGATGCTGTGCAGGTGGGCACTGAGAGCTGCTGCAAGCAGTCACAGGCACAACTCAGCACAGCGCAGACAAAGTCTCGATGAAACTCTAAGCCTCGCGGTAACGCTCAGCACAATCCCAGGAACAAGCTGGAATGAGCCACGCTCTGTCACTACCACTGACACCCACACAGGCACAATCCCTCGCCTGCTGATGTCATAGTCTGATGCTGGCTGACATCACAGCAGTTAGGAAAGACCTCTCAGTCTGTCTTTGGTTACGGGGAGGTTCAGGCCGGTTCCATGACAAATGGGGTGGGGGGACCCACAGAGCCACACCCCGAGAAACGGAGAGGGAAAAGGGAAGAAGGGAGAAGGGGAAAAGGGGAAAAGAGCAGCGAGATGGGCCTGAAAACAAAACAGTGGCAACGATCTGAGGACAAAAGCTTATGTACTAAATAAGATATCAGAATGCAAAACAATACAATGGAATGCAATGAAACTGTTACTGAAGCCAATAAATCAAATAAAATGAGAGAGAGGTGCCCAAAATCCAAAGCCCTTACTCTAATGTGAAGGTGAGACAGTTAGGGAGCTCACATGCTGCTGGGATGATCTAAAAGGGAAAGAGAAGGAACCTCGTGACTTGCCAACACTTCTATCATTCCCTCTGAACGGAGAACTGAAATACGCAAAGGAACACGATGTCCTCTGGGGTACGCAGCTCTTCTTTTCTTGGGACACAGCTGCACCCTAAACTGTCAACCATCCACAGAGCTGGAGCACTGACTCTTTAACTCCCAGTGCATTACATGATGTTATGGTGTGGAAAACCGATAACAAAACTCATAAAACCACAACAAAGGTCACCAAGTGCAAGCATTAACACAGCACTGCCAGGTCTACCGCTCATCCTGGCCTGCAACCCATAGCCCAGCACAGCCAGTAATACAGCCCCACAACATCAGAAACTCTTTTACATTATTGCATTTTCTGCAGAGATATTTTTTCACGAGCTAATTGAGTGAAGCTCAAGCGTGGCCTTTGTAGACAGCAACAGAATGCTGTGCAGGGCAGGGTACAGGGCAGAGCTAACCCCACCTCATGCATTCACCACACAGACAAATCAAAACCCGCATGTATGGCACATAATATGATCTTCTGCTGTTTGGTGAGGAACACAGTGATTACCAATAACATTTCAAGCCACCCATGTGGGAATGCAAGAAACTGTATTCAGAGCAGAAGCTGTGGAGCACGAGAAGCAGCATGAGAAAGGAAGGCCGAGAACCATGGACACTCCAGAAAACAAGGAGAACAAGTTCAAGTAAGCCCTGTGATGGCAGATCCTGCCTGGAGGAAGAGTGCGAGGCTTGGAACAACTCAGGACTCTGATCGGATAAGCTCCTGCAGGCACAGTTAAGGACTGTCTGGGAGTGTTTTGCTGACATGTAGTTTGGAAACTTCAGAATCTGCCTGTGTCTACCTCATTTTAAATGGATAAGTTGTAGTTTCCCCGAGTTTCCAAACGCTGGGTTTCCTTTTGCTGGGCAGCTTTGGGACAAAAATGGGCACAAAACTCTGGGAGGCTTCTACTACTAAAGACAAAATGGCTGCCAAACATTTACCCGTTTGGCACCACATTTCGGAAGCGCTCAAACAGATGAAGAAGAGAAGCAACTCAGCTCCCCGTGGAAATAATTAGGATGGAAAATTACATCTCACACCATTCAGCAGCCAATCCTCAAAGTGGTACCTCACGTGCAGACATTAAATGATCTTCAGAAATTGTTAGGGACCATCAACTTCTTGCAACCACTTTTGGGTATCGCTACTCAACAGCTACACACCCTGTATTCCAGCTGCTCAAAAGACACCCAGATAGAACATCTAAAATATAATTAACATCAAAAGCACTACCGTGCTTAGACTCTGTAATAACATCATTGCTACACCAATACAGCCATTGGGTTTGTCTGTCTCTTCCAGTATCTCTTATCATAATATCAAACCCCTATCAACCATATAGTTAGTTGCCCAACAGATATTTCAGTTCACTGCTTCCTTCAGTTGGCACCTATATCAGGGACTTCAAGGGCCCTGACTGAAGAGCGATTTTGGGATGAAACAAAGTATTCTGATACTTTTCAGGGAACTGATATCTGTGGCTGTAAGTACTGCGTTTTGTAGGGAGAGCTGACCTTAGTTGTTCATTTGTTTTGCAAGCAGTTGTTCCCCTTGGGCTCTGTATCATGCACTTCCCATGAGGAAGCGGTGTACAAATGGAAAAAACTCTGCAGACCCTGAGAAGGGGAAAGCAGGACAGAATCTGTGAGGGGTGAGAGAGGAAAAGCACACTTTGAAGCAGGGGACGCCCTGCTGGCACGACCTATCGCGTCCACTGCCGGCACTTTCATTCTCTCTCTCCTTTCTGACGTTTGCTGTTTCTCCAGGGTCAGTAGGTAATAATGCACTTGCTTAGGGAGTTTCTGCTTCCCGCTTACATTTTTCTAAAACAAATGCCTGTGGGTGTGCGACCGTGCGTATGCTGACTAAAACTCTAACCCTCTGTATTGCTCTGAATGCAGTTTGCTTGCCTCTGCTCCTGAGACATCCTGATCCAAACATACCCTGCAACAGCACCGCTCAAGCTTTAGCCACACTCACCACGTGGGGATGTTAGCTGGCTAAGGAAAGCAATACCACTAGAGATGCTCTAGCAGGCTTGCCCACTGATGCTGATTCTATCCGACAGGCACCTTTACAAAGTCGTGCTGCCACTGATTCTCTACTATTAACCCAAAGGTGTGATTGGGAGCATTTTAAAGGCACGTGCTATATGGACTTAGGGAACATTCAAAAATCACTACATCAGAGAATACAAAGATGGAAGATTCTTTCCAATCAGTTACGGGTACACACAGAATGGGACCACTGGGGATTCTCTGGCCGGGGGTGAAACATATGTTTGTTCTTTCCTTATTGGGTTCAATGGCATTTCTTGTCAGTATCATATGGTCGCCTTGTATCTTTTCTTACATTCAGCATGTTAACAATTGAAGCCTTGGTTAAGGCCTGATAACCTAAATGCATCTGGCATTACTGCTACAAAGTGTTAAAGAAAACCAAAGCAGAAAGTTCTTAATCAGGCGGACGGGATGCTGTGTACGAGGCATAACACAATGTTACTAATACGATTAGTGTTACTATTTTGTAGAACGTGAATAGTTTGATAAGAAACAATTGGTTGCAACCAGCAAACCAGTTCTTAATCCATCAGACAGTCCAACTTTCAAATCCACACGTCTCCAATTTAGAGAGAAGGATGTGGTGAGGCTTTGAAGAAGGCCAGGTACATGACACCTCCCACCTTTCCCCTGTCCTCCAGTGTCATCACTCCATCATAGAAGTCCCCAGACTGCTCAGGCAACATCTGCCCGTGCTGAAACCATGCTGGATGTCTCAGATCACCTCTTTGTGTCGTATGTGCCTTAACACGGTACCCAGGAGGATCTGCTCCATGATCTTCCCAGGCACAGAGGCTAGGCTCACCGGCCCCTAGTTTCCCAGGTCATCCTCTCTCTTTGTCTTAAAAATGAATGAGGTTTCCCTTCTTCCAGTCTCAATCAACAGTTTTGACCTTTCAGATATGATGGAGAGCAGTTCTGCAACCAAATCAGCAATATCTCTCAGAACCCTGGGATGCATATCATCCAGACCCATGGACTTATTCAGTTACATGAGGAGGTCTCCCATGGAGAGGAGATCTGAGGAGAGGGACCAGGGTGTCCTGTGGATGACATGTTAGCCATGAGCTAGCACTGTGCTCTGGTGGCCAAGAAGGCCAATAGGACGCTGGGTCCCTAAGTGCCATACCAACACATCTTCTAAATACCTCCAGGGAGAAGCAGCGTGCACAAGGCAGCACCAGCTCGCTTTAGGGAAAGAATAGCAGGCAGCAGAATAGTCTTTATTTCAATATTTATTTATTTACAAACATGAATGATTAACAATTGTAAGCCCTGCTAGAGGCGCCGGGGGCGCGGCCTCTTGCAGGGCTGGGGACCATCCTGGCCACTGCTGGCCCTCCTCCTCCTAGTGGGGCGCCGGGTCCTCCTAGAGGAGCTCTCCCTGCGCTCCCTGGGAGTGGAGTGCCTGCGGCTGAAGCCCTGGGCACTGGGTCCTGCTGCCTCCTGGCCTGGCTCCTCTAAGGCCTGCTCCTGCTCCCCAGGGCTGGGGGCAGAGGGGAGCTCGCCATCACCCCCCCTGGCTGACCCCGCTGGATGTGCCAGGAACGTCCTCCTGCGTGTCCGGATCTGTGGAGGCGCTGGGGGTGAGTGTCCTCTGTGGAGAAGGAGCTGCGGGGATGTCCTCCTGCCCCTGCTCATCGCCGCCGTCCTCAAGGCCCCGCAGCCTCCGGGCCTCCTGGCCGCACTGGCTCACGATGGTGTCTATGAGCCAGACAATGATCGGCCTGGCGATGGATCCAATGCTGGGCTCTATGCACCGCAGCATGGCGTCCCTGTCCAGGCCCAGATGACATAAGCAGCACAGGAAGAGGCTCTCTGCCGATCGCACCTGCCACCACGTGATCCCAATGATGGAAGAGAGCTTCCGCTGCAGGGACGGCCGCACAGGGTCGAGGATGCTGCGGCGCTCCCTGAACAATGCTGCCCACTCCTGCGGCAAGAGGCCGCCCGGTCTCTCCCTTCCCTGGGGCCCTGCTCCTTCCTGCACAGGTGGCAGTGGCACAGCGCGTGGAGCACGGGCTGCTGTGCCATCAAGGAAGTCGGCAGGCACAGGCGCCGCAGGCGGGGAGACAATGAATTCTATGTGCTCTTTGTCTCCCCACACAGAGGCCTTGATGGTCCTCATAGGCACCCTGCACAGCGCGCAGGTGGCGCTCAGCCTTGCCCATCTCTGGATGCAGCCCACGCAGAAACGATGGTTACACGGCGTGACTGCCGCGACGTCTCGGCGCACGTCACGGCAGATAGGACACATAAATTCCTCCTGTGCAGCCATGATCTTCTCCTGCACGTGGGGAGAGCCGAGGATGACGAGCTGCTCTCCTTCACCAGAGGTGCGCTGCTAACGTCACACACTGCGCGAGGAAGAGAGGCCACAGTCACCGAGCCGTCCCAAGGCACGACGAAGACATACCCCAGTCCCTCAGCAGGAAGCCCTCCTGGCCCTGCAGCCGGGCCATCCTGTGCTGCCCACCAACCTCCCACCACTGCACTCCCCACGGCCGCCCCACGCACGCGTCCCTGCACTGCTCACCTCTGCTGCTGCAAGCACGTCCCGCTGGGTCCCGGCTGCCTGCACGGGGCAGGGCCAGGGAAACACAAGCGATGCTGTGCAGGTGGGCACTGAGAGCTGCTGCAAGCAGTCACAGGCACAACTCAGCACAGCGCAGACAAAGTCTCGATGAAACTCTAAGCCTCGCGGTAACGCTCAGCACAATCCCAGGAACAAGCTGGAATGAGCCACGCTCTGTCACTACCACTGACACCCACACAGGCACAATCCCTCGCCTGCTGATGTCATAGTCTGATGCTGGCTGACATCACAGCAGTTAGGAAAGACCTCTCAGTCTGTCTTTGGTTACGGGGAGGTTCAGGCCGGTTCCATGACAAATGGGGTGGGGGGACCCACAGAGCCACACCCCGAGAAACGGAGAGGGAAAAGGGAAGAAGGGAGAAGGGGAAAAGGGGAAAAGAGCAGCGAGATGGGCCTGAAAACAAAACAGTGGCAACGATCTGAGGACAAAAGCTTATGTACTAAATAAGATATCAGAATGCAAAACAATACAATGGAATGCAATGAAACTGTTACTGAAGCCAATAAATCAAATAAAATGAGAGAGAGGTGCCCAAAATCCAAAGCCCTTACTCTAATGTGAAGGTGAGACAGTTAGGGAGCTCACATGCTGCTGGGATGATCTAAAAGGGAAAGAGAAGGAACCTCGTGACTTGCCAACACTTCTATCATTCCCTCTGAACGGAGAACTGAAATACGCAAAGGAACACGATGTCCTCTGGGGTACGCAGCTCTTCTTTTCTTGGGACACAGCTGCACCCTAAACTGTCAACCATCCACAGAGCTGGAGCACTGACTCTTTAACTCCCAGTGCATTACATGATGTTATGGTGTGGAAAACCGATAACAAAACTCATAAAACCACAACAAAGGTCACCAAGTGCAAGCATTAACACAGCACTGCCAGGTCTACCGCTCATCCTGGCCTGCAACCCATAGCCCAGCACAGCCAGTAATACAGCCCCACAACATCAGAAACTCTTTTACATTATTGCATTTTCTGCAGAGATATTTTTTCACGAGCTAATTGAGTGAAGCTCAAGCGTGGCCTTTGTAGACAGCAACAGAATGCTGTGCAGGGCAGGGTACAGGGCAGAGCTAACCCCACCTCATGCATTCACCACACAGACAAATCAAAACCCGCATGTATGGCACATAATATGATCTTCTGCTGTTTGGTGAGGAACACAGTGATTACCAATAACATTTCAAGCCACCCATGTGGGAATGCAAGAAACTGTATTCAGAGCAGAAGCTGTGGAGCACGAGAAGCAGCATGAGAAAGGAAGGCCGAGAACCATGGACACTCCAGAAAACAAGGAGAACAAGTTCAAGTAAGCCCTGTGATGGCAGATCCTGCCTGGAGGAAGAGTGCGAGGCTTGGAACAACTCAGGACTCTGATCGGATAAGCTCCTGCAGGCACAGTTAAGGACTGTCTGGGAGTGTTTTGCTGACATGTAGTTTGGAAACTTCAGAATCTGCCTGTGTCTACCTCATTTTAAATGGATAAGTTGTAGTTTCCCCGAGTTTCCAAACGCTGGGTTTCCTTTTGCTGGGCAGCTTTGGGACAAAAATGGGCACAAAACTCTGGGAGGCTTCTACTACTAAAGACAAAATGGCTGCCAAACATTTACCCGTTTGGCACCACATTTCGGAAGCGCTCAAACAGATGAAGAAGAGAAGCAACTCAGCTCCCCGTGGAAATAATTAGGATGGAAAATTACATCTCACACCATTCAGCAGCCAATCCTCAAAGTGGTACCTCACGTGCAGACATTAAATGATCTTCAGAAATTGTTAGGGACCATCAACTTCTTGCAACCACTTTTGGGTATCGCTACTCAACAGCTACACACCCTGTATTCCAGCTGCTCAAAAGACACCCAGATAGAACATCTAAAATATAATTAACATCAAAAGCACTACCGTGCTTAGACTCTGTAATAACATCATTGCTACACCAATACAGCCATTGGGTTTGTCTGTCTCTTCCAGTATCTCTTATCATAATATCAAACCCCTATCAACCATATAGTTAGTTGCCCAACAGATATTTCAGTTCACTGCTTCCTTCAGTTGGCACCTATATCAGGGACTTCAAGGGCCCTGACTGAAGAGCGATTTTGGGATGAAACAAAGTATTCTGATACTTTTCAGGGAACTGATATCTGTGGCTGTAAGTACTGCGTTTTGTAGGGAGAGCTGACCTTAGTTGTTCATTTGTTTTGCAAGCAGTTGTTCCCCTTGGGCTCTGTATCATGCACTTCCCATGAGGAAGCGGTGTACAAATGGAAAAAACTCTGCAGACCCTGGGAAGGGTGAAAGCAGGACAGAATCTGTGAGGGGTGAGAGAGGAAAAGCACACTTTGAAGCAGGGGACGCCCTGCTGGCACGACCTATCGCGTCCACTGCCGGCACTTTCATTCTCTCTCTCCTTTCTGACGTTTGCTGTTTCTCCAGGGTCAGTAGGTAATAATGCACTTGCTTAGGGAGTTTCTGCTTCCCGCTTACATTTTTCTAAAACAAATGCCTGTGGGTGTGCGACCGTGCGTATGCTGACTAAAACTCTAACCCTCTGTATTGCTCTGAATGCAGTTTGCTTGCCTCTGCTCCTGAGACATCCTGATCCAAACATACCCTGCAACAGCACCGCTCAAGCTTTAGCCACACTCACCACGTGGGGATGTTAGCTGGCTAAGGAAAGCAATACCACTAGAGATGCTCTAGCAGGCTTGCCCACTGATGCTGATTCTATCCGACAGGCACCTTTACAAAGTCGTGCTGCCACTGATTCTCTACTATTAACCCAAAGGTGTGATTGGGAGCATTTTAAAGGCACGTGCTATATGGACTTAGGGAACATTCAAAAATCACTACATCAGAGAATACAAAGATGGAAGATTCTTTCCAATCAGTTACGGGTACACACAGAATGGGACCACTGGGGATTCTCTGGCCGGGGGTGAAACATATGTTTGTTCTTTCCTTATTGGGTTCAATGGCATTTCTTGTCAGTATCATATGGTCGCCTTGTATCTTTTCTTACATTCAGCATGTTAACAATTGAAGCCTTGGTTAAGGCCTGATAACCTAAATGCATCTGGCATTACTGCTACAAAGTGTTAAAGAAAACCAAAGCAGAAAGTTCTTAATCAGGCGGACGGGATGCTGTGTACGAGGCATAACACAATGTTACTAATACGATTAGTGTTACTATTTTGTAGAACGTGAATAGTTTGATAAGAAACAATTGGTTGCAACCAGCAAACCAGTTCTTAATCCATCAGACAGTCCAACTTTCAAATCCACACGTCTCCAATTTAGAGAGAAGGATGTGGTGAGGCTTTGAAGAAGGCCAGGTACATGACACCTCCCACCTTTCCCCTGTCCTCCAGTGTCATCACTCCATCATAGAAGTCCCCAGACTGCTCAGGCAACATCTGCCCGTGCTGAAACCATGCTGGATGTCTCAGATCACCTCTTTGTGTCGTATGTGCCTTAACACGGTACCCAGGAGGATCTGCTCCATGATCTTCCCAGGCACAGAGGCTAGGCTCACCGGCCCCTAGTTTCCCAGGTCATCCTCTCTCTTTGTCTTAAAAATGAATGAGGTTTCCCTTCTTCCAGTCTCAATCAACAGTTTTGACCTTTCAGATATGATGGAGAGCAGTTCTGCAACCAAATCAGCAATATCTCTCAGAACCCTGGGATGCATATCATCCAGACCCATGGACTTATTCAGTTACATGAGGAGGTCTCCCATGGAGAGGAGATCTGAGGAGAGGGACCAGGGTGTCCTGTGGATGACATGTTAGCCATGAGCTAGCACTGTGCTCTGGTGGCCAAGAAGGCCAATAGGACGCTGGGTCCCTAAGTGCCATACCAACACATCTTCTAAATACCTCCAGGGAGAAGCAGCGTGCACAAGGCAGCACCAGCTCGCTTTAGGGAAAGAATAGCAGGCAGCAGAATAGTCTTTATTTCAATATTTATTTATTTACAAACATGAATGATTAACAATTGTAAGCCCTGCTAGAGGCGCCGGGGGCGCGGCCTCTTGCAGGGCTGGGGACCATCCTGGCCACTGCTGGCCCTCCTCCTCCTAGTGGGGCGCCGGGTCCTCCTAGAGGAGCTCTCCCTGCGCTCCCTGGGAGTGGAGTGCCTGCGGCTGAAGCCCTGGGCACTGGGTCCTGCTGCCTCCTGGCCTGGCTCCTCTAAGGCCTGCTCCTGCTCCCCAGGGCTGGGGGCAGAGGGGAGCTCGCCATCACCCCCCTGGCTGACCCCGCTGGATGTGCCAGGAACGTCCTCCTGCGTGTCCGGATCTGTGGAGGCGCTGGGGGTGAGTGTCCTCTGTGGAGAAGGAGCTGCGGGGATGTCCTCCTGCCCCTGCTCATCGCCGCCGTCCTCAAGGCCCCGCAGCCTCCGGGCCTCCTGGCCGCACTGGCTCACGATGGTGTCTATGAGCCAGACAATGATCGGCCTGGCGATGGATCCAATGCTGGGCTCTATGCACCGCAGCATGGCGTCCCTGTCCAGGCCCAGATGACATAAGCAGCACAGGAAGAGGCTCTCTGCCGATCGCACCTGCCACCACGTGATCCCAATGATGGAAGAGAGCTTCCGCTGCAGGGACGGCCGCACAGGGTCGAGGATGCTGCGGCGCTCCCTGAACAATGCTGCCCACTCCTGCGGCAAGAGGCCGCCCGGTCTCTCCCTTCCCTGGGGCCCTGCTCCTTCCTGCACAGGTGGCAGTGGCACAGCGCGTGGAGCACGGGCTGCTGTGCCATCAAGGAAGTCGGCAGGCACAGGCGCCGCAGGCGGGGAGACAATGAATTCTATGTGCTCTTTGTCTCCCCACACAGAGGCCTTGATGGTCCTCATAGGCACCCTGCACAGCGCGCAGGTGGCGCTCAGCCTTGCCCATCTCTGGATGCAGCCCACGCAGAAACGATGGTTACACGGCGTGACTGCCGCGACGTCTCGGCGCACGTCACGGCAGATAGGACACATAAATTCCTCCTGTGCAGCCATGATCTTCTCCTGCACGTGGGGAGAGCCGAGGATGACGAGCTGCTCTCCTTCACCAGAGGTGCGCTGCTAACGTCACACACTGCGCGAGGAAGAGAGGCCACAGTCACCGAGCCGTCCCAAGGCACGACGAAGACATACCCCAGTCCCTCAGCAGGAAGCCCTCCTGGCCCTGCAGCCGGGCCATCCTGTGCTGCCCACCAACCTCCCACCACTGCACTCCCCACGGCCGCCCCACGCACGCGTCCCTGCACTGCTCACCTCTGCTGCTGCAAGCACGTCCCGCTGGGTCCCGGCTGCCTGCACGGGGCAGGGCCAGGGAAACACAAGCGATGCTGTGCAGGTGGGCACTGAGAGCTGCTGCAAGCAGTCACAGGCACAACTCAGCACAGCGCAGACAAAGTCTCGATGAAACTCTAAGCCTCGCGGTAACGCTCAGCACAATCCCAGGAACAAGCTGGAATGAGCCACGCTCTGTCACTACCACTGACACCCACACAGGCACAATCCCTCGCCTGCTGATGTCATAGTCTGATGCTGGCTGACATCACAGCAGTTAGGAAAGACCTCTCAGTCTGTCTTTGGTTACGGGGAGGTTCAGGCCGGTTCCATGACAAATGGGGTGGGGGGACCCACAGAGCCACACCCCGAGAAACGGAGAGGGAAAAGGGAAGAAGGGAGAAGGGGAAAAGGGGAAAAGAGCAGCGAGATGGGCCTGAAAACAAAACAGTGGCAACGATCTGAGGACAAAAGCTTATGTACTAAATAAGATATCAGAATGCAAAACAATACAATGGAATGCAATGAAACTGTTACTGAAGCCAATAAATCAAATAAAATGAGAGAGAGGTGCCCAAAATCCAAAGCCCTTACTCTAATGTGAAGGTGAGACAGTTAGGGAGCTCACATGCTGCTGGGATGATCTAAAAGGGAAAGAGAAGGAACCTCGTGACTTGCCAACACTTCTATCATTCCCTCTGAACGGAGAACTGAAATACGCAAAGGAACACGATGTCCTCTGGGGTACGCAGCTCTTCTTTTCTTGGGACACAGCTGCACCCTAAACTGTCAACCATCCACAGAGCTGGAGCACTGACTCTTTAACTCCCAGTGCATTACATGATGTTATGGTGTGGAAAACCGATAACAAAACTCATAAAACCACAACAAAGGTCACCAAGTGCAAGCATTAACACAGCACTGCCAGGTCTACCGCTCATCCTGGCCTGCAACCCATAGCCCAGCACAGCCAGTAATACAGCCCCACAACATCAGAAACTCTTTTACATTATTGCATTTTCTGCAGAGATATTTTTTCACGAGCTAATTGAGTGAAGCTCAAGCGTGGCCTTTGTAGACAGCAACAGAATGCTGTGCAGGGCAGGGTACAGGGCAGAGCTAACCCCACCTCATGCATTCACCACACAGACAAATCAAAACCCGCATGTATGGCACATAATATGATCTTCTGCTGTTTGGTGAGGAACACAGTGATTACCAATAACATTTCAAGCCACCCATGTGGGAATGCAAGAAACTGTATTCAGAGCAGAAGCTGTGGAGCACGAGAAGCAGCATGAGAAAGGAAGGCCGAGAACCATGGACACTCCAGAAAACAAGGAGAACAAGTTCAAGTAAGCCCTGTGATGGCAGATCCTGCCTGGAGGAAGAGTGCGAGGCTTGGAACAACTCAGGACTCTGATCGGATAAGCTCCTGCAGGCACAGTTAAGGACTGTCTGGGAGTGTTTTGCTGACATGTAGTTTGGAAACTTCAGAATCTGCCTGTGTCTACCTCATTTTAAATGGATAAGTTGTAGTTTCCCCGAGTTTCCAAACGCTGGGTTTCCTTTTGCTGGGCAGCTTTGGGACAAAAATGGGCACAAAACTCTGGGAGGCTTCTACTACTAAAGACAAAATGGCTGCCAAACATTTACCCGTTTGGCACCACATTTCGGAAGCGCTCAAACAGATGAAGAAGAGAAGCAACTCAGCTCCCCGTGGAAATAATTAGGATGGAAAATTACATCTCACACCATTCAGCAGCCAATCCTCAAAGTGGTACCTCACGTGCAGACATTAAATGATCTTCAGAAATTGTTAGGGACCATCAACTTCTTGCAACCACTTTTGGGTATCGCTACTCAACAGCTACACACCCTGTATTCCAGCTGCTCAAAAGACACCCAGATAGAACATCTAAAATATAATTAACATCAAAAGCACTACCGTGCTTAGACTCTGTAATAACATCATTGCTACACCAATACAGCCATTGGGTTTGTCTGTCTCTTCCAGTATCTCTTATCATAATATCAAACCCCTATCAACCATATAGTTAGTTGCCCAACAGATATTTCAGTTCACTGCTTCCTTCAGTTGGCACCTATATCAGGGACTTCAAGGGCCCTGACTGAAGAGCGATTTTGGGATGAAACAAAGTATTCTGATACTTTTCAGGGAACTGATATCTGTGGCTGTAAGTACTGCGTTTTGTAGGGAGAGCTGACCTTAGTTGTTCATTTGTTTTGCAAGCAGTTGTTCCCCTTGGGCTCTGTATCATGCACTTCCCATGAGGAAGCGGTGTACAAATGGAAAAAACTCTGCAGACCCTGGGAAGGGTGAAAGCAGGACAGAATCTGTGAGGGGTGAGAGAGGAAAAGCACACTTTGAAGCAGGGGACGCCCTGCTGGCACGACCTATCGCGTCCACTGCCGGCACTTTCATTCTCTCTCTCCTTTCTGACGTTTGCTGTTTCTCCAGGGTCAGTAGGTAATAATGCACTTGCTTAGGGAGTTTCTGCTTCCCGCTTACATTTTTCTAAAACAAATGCCTGTGGGTGTGCGACCGTGCGTATGCTGACTAAAACTCTAACCCTCTGTATTGCTCTGAATGCAGTTTGCTTGCCTCTGCTCCTGAGACATCCTGATCCAAACATACCCTGCAACAGCACCGCTCAAGCTTTAGCCACACTCACCACGTGGGGATGTTAGCTGGCTAAGGAAAGCAATACCACTAGAGATGCTCTAGCAGGCTTGCCCACTGATGCTGATTCTATCCGACAGGCACCTTTACAAAGTCGTGCTGCCACTGATTCTCTACTATTAACCCAAAGGTGTGATTGGGAGCATTTTAAAGGCACGTGCTATATGGACTTAGGGAACATTCAAAAATCACTACATCAGAGAATACAAAGATGGAAGATTCTTTCCAATCAGTTACGGGTACACACAGAATGGGACCACTGGGGATTCTCTGGCCGGGGGTGAAACATATGTTTGTTCTTTCCTTATTGGGTTCAATGGCATTTCTTGTCAGTATCATATGGTCGCCTTGTATCTTTTCTTACATTCAGCATGTTAACAATTGAAGCCTTGGTTAAGGCCTGATAACCTAAATGCATCTGGCATTACTGCTACAAAGTGTTAAAGAAAACCAAAGCAGAAAGTTCTTAATCAGGCGGACGGGATGCTGTGTACGAGGCATAACACAATGTTACTAATACGATTAGTGTTACTATTTTGTAGAACGTGAATAGTTTGATAAGAAACAATTGGTTGCAACCAGCAAACCAGTTCTTAATCCATCAGACAGTCCAACTTTCAAATCCACACGTCTCCAATTTAGAGAGAAGGATGTGGTGAGGCTTTGAAGAAGGCCAGGTACATGACACCTCCCACCTTTCCCCTGTCCTCCAGTGTCATCACTCCATCATAGAAGTCCCCAGACTGCTCAGGCAACATCTGCCCGTGCTGAAACCATGCTGGATGTCTCAGATCACCTCTTTGTGTCGTATGTGCCTTAACACGGTACCCAGGAGGATCTGCTCCATGATCTTCCCAGGCACAGAGGCTAGGCTCACCGGCCCCTAGTTTCCCAGGTCATCCTCTCTCTTTGTCTTAAAAATGAATGAGGTTTCCCTTCTTCCAGTCTCAATCAACAGTTTTGACCTTTCAGATATGATGGAGAGCAGTTCTGCAACCAAATCAGCAATATCTCTCAGAACCCTGGGATGCATATCATCCAGACCCATGGACTTATTCAGTTACATGAGGAGGTCTCCCATGGAGAGGAGATCTGAGGAGAGGGACCAGGGTGTCCTGTGGATGACATGTTAGCCATGAGCTAGCACTGTGCTCTGGTGGCCAAGAAGGCCAATAGGACGCTGGGTCCCTAAGTGCCATACCAACACATCTTCTAAATACCTCCAGGGAGAAGCAGCGTGCACAAGGCAGCACCAGCTCGCTTTAGGGAAAGAATAGCAGGCAGCAGAATAGTCTTTATTTCAATATTTATTTATTTACAAACATGAATGATTAACAATTGTAAGCCCTGCTAGAGGCGCCGGGGGCGCGGCCTCTTGCAGGGCTGGGGACCATCCTGGCCACTGCTGGCCCTCCTCCTCCTAGTGGGGCACCGGGTCCTCCTAGAGGAGCTCTCCCTGTGCTCCCTGGGAGTGGAGTGCCTGCGGCTGAAGCCTTGGGCACTGGGCCCTGCTGCCTCCTGGCCTGGCTCCTCTAAGGCCTGCTCCTGCTCCCCAGGGCTGGGGGCAGAGGGGAGCTCGCCATCACCCCCGTGGCTGACCCCGCTGGATGTGCCAGGGTCCTCCTCTTGCGTGTCCGGATCCGTGGAGGCGCTGGGGGTGAGCGTCCTCTGTGGAGAAGGAGCTGCGGGGATGTCCTCCTGCCCCTGCTCATCGCCGCCGTCCTCAAGGCCCCGCAGCCTCCGGGCCTCCTGGCCGCACTGGCTCACGATGGTGTCTATGAGCCAGACAATGATCGGCCTGGCGATGGATCCAATGCTGGGCTCTATGCACCGCAGCATGGCGTCCCTGTCCAGGCCCAGATGACATAAGCAGCACAGGAAGAGGCTCTCTGCCGATCGCACCTGCCACCACGTGATCCCAATGATGGAAGAGAGCTTCCGCTGCAGGGACGGCCGCACAGGGTCGAGGATGCTGCGGCGCTCCCTGAACAATGCTGCCCACTCCTGCGGCAAGAGGCCGCCCGGTCTCTCCCTTCCCTGGGGCCCTGCTCCTTCCTGCACAGGTGGCAGTGGCACAGCGCGTGGAGCACGGGCTGCTGTGCCATCAAGGAAGTCAGCAGGCACAGGCGCCGCAGGCGGGGAGACAATGAATTCTATGTGCTCTTTGTCTCCCCACACAGAGGCCTTGATGGTCCTCATAGGCACCCTGCACAGCGCGCAGGTGGCGCTCAGCCTTGCCCATCTCTGGATGCAGCCCAGGCAGAAACGATGGTTACACGGCGTGACTGCCGCGACGTCTCGGCGCACGTCACGGCAGATAGGACACATAAATTCCTCCTGTGCAGCCATGATCTTCTCCTGCACGTGGGGAGAGCCGAGGATGACGAGCTGCTCTCCTTCACCAGAGGTGCGCTGCTAACGTCACACACTGCGCGAGGAAGAGAGGCCACAGTCACCGAGCCGTCCCAAGGCACGACGAAGACATACCCCAGTCCCTCAGCAGGAAGCCCTCCTGGCCCTGCAGCCGGGCCATCCTGTGCTGCCCACCAACCTCCCACCACTGCACTCCCCACGGCCGCCCCACGCACGCGTCCCTGCACTGCTCACCTCTGCTGCTGCAAGCACGTCCCGCTGGGTCCCGGCTGCCTGCACGGGGCAGGGCCAGGGAAACACAAGCGATGCTGTGCAGGTGGGCACTGAGAGCTGCTGCAAGCAGTCACAGGCACAACTCAGCACAGCGCAGACAAAGTCTCGATGAAACTCTAAGCCTCGCGGTAACGCTCAGCACAATCCCAGGAACAAGCTGGAATGAGCCACGCTCTGTCACAACCACTGACACCCACACAGGCACAATCCCTCGCCTGCTGATGTCATAGTCTGATGCTGGCTGACATCACAGCAGTTAGGAAAGACCTCTCAGTCTGACTTTGGTTACGGGGAGGTTCAGGCCGGTTCCGTGACAAATGGGGTGGGGGGACCCACAGAGCCACACCCCGAGAAACGGAGAAGGAAATGGGAAAAAGGGAGAAGGGGAAAAGGGGAAAAGAGCAGCGAGATGGGCCTGAAAACAAAACAGTGGCAACGATCTGAGGACAAAAGCTGATGTACTAAATAAGATATCAGAATGCAAAACAATACAATGTAATGCAATGAAACTGGTATTGAAGCTAATAAACCAATTAAATTGAGAGAGAGGTGCCCAAAATCCAAAGCCCATACTTTAATGTGAAGGTGAGACAGCCAGGGAGCTCACACGCTGCTGGGATGATCCAAAAGGGAAAAAGAAGGGACCTCATGACTTTATTTCATGATCTGTAGAGATGTTTTTTCATGAGCTAATTGTGTGAAGCTCAAGTGTGGACTTTGTAGATAGCAACGGAACACTCAGGCAGCAGTCAGGACAAGGGCACAGAAATGTTAAACATATTGGGAGAATCATCTGTTTTGCTTTGCTGGCTATGCTGTGTTAAATGCACCCCAAAATGCAGTTTGCTTTCCTGACAGCTCGGGCATGCTGCCGGCTCATGCTCAGCCTGCTCTTGACCAGCACTCCCAGCTCCTTTTCCACTGAGCTGCTCTCCAGCCGTTTCTCTCCCTGCCTGTGCCTGTCCGGCTTCACACCATCTCTGGAGCAGAACACAGCATCTTTGCTGAATTTCATGCCAGCACTCCATATCTCTCTGGAAGGCTTCTGGTCCCTCCAGAGAGATAACAGCACCCCTGTGCTGTTTACTATCCTCAGCATGCTTGCTCAGGATGCATTTCACTTCCTGAAGTTGCTTAGGCAGCATACTCCTAAGGAAGGCTTATGGGCTCAAACTTAGATCCATTCTCACTGAAGCATACTGTTTTTGACAGCTTGTAGTACGTGTAGAGTAACCACATCTTAATCCAAGGTAAAGGATTCCAGTAACAGAGTATTGCATTAAATACAGACCAGAGCATTTAGCACTTTATAAATATGCGCTCCAGCTTTCATAAATCTTCCTCCCCCAAATACATAAGAACATATCAGTCTCATAGCCACAAAACCTGCCCTAAAAGCCTCGAAGAGTTACCCGCCTGCTACTCCTCAGTCAGGCATTCTGAGTCACTACCCACTGCCCTTTAAACCACACTTTTTTGTTTTTGTTTTTACTGCTGCCCACCAAGAAATGTCCGGTGTTCTTCATTCCTATTAGAAATTACATGCTGCACTGCCCTAGGAGGAGCATTAGAAAAATCTCTCATATTCAAAGAGAGCAGCCAGGAGGAGAGAAGTTTATGCTTTGTTTCACTGAAGAATCACCACGATCTGCCACCACTGAACTCATGTAGTTCAGGCCGAATTTGAGCTGTGAAAAATTCTGTAACAACTGCCATAGACAAATGAGGAAACAACAAAATGAACACAAAATTAAGATTTCAGCATTAAAACCCAAGAGGCTTAAACAATCAGCAGCTTGAAAATCAATACAAGAAGTAATGAAGAAAGTTAGGACTGGAATGTTTGCAATAGCAAATCTCAGGAAAAAAAAAAATTCAAAAGAATTGGCTTCCTCCAGTCAGCATTCTGCCAAGTGCAGCGTGCTGGTGGAGCACGTCGGGATCCATGGCACCAAAAGGCGGGGTCCTGCCCCCACCCTACACCCTCAAAGTTTACATACACCCTGGACTGCGTGGATTTCAACTGCATGAACAAAAGCAGGCAACTCCAAGCCCATGCTTCTGTTCCTTCAGTACAGATGTTGATTTTCTACAACCATCCAATGAGAGAAAAGTTTTATCACCGCAGCGTACCCAGTATTGTAAATCTTTGTGAAAGGCATTTTGATATAAATAAAGGATTAAATATTTCAGAATTATTTGGATTGCTTACCAAATCCATTCAGGGGCTCTGTATTTAATTTGTTCTTTCACCAAATCAACTTTTCTAGATTTCTTACAGCATATTCTAACATAAGCAGAACAGAGAAACTGAGTATGCTTTGGGGTAAACATGTGAAATAAGTGGCCACAAACTGGTCTTCCGACCTCAACAAGATCTTTTTCCTTGCCCCTCCTCCCTTCTCAGCCTCAGCTCCTGTCCACAGAGACTATAACCGATATGGATTGGTAAGAACAGAAAATATTCAGGTCAGACTCAAAACTCAAACCAATTTTGTTAAAAGGAAGATGCTGTCTAACCAGAGAACAGCTGTGGACCAAAGAAAGGAAGACTAGGATGGTATCACTGAATAAATTTTCATGTCATAACGGCACAAATAAATCCCATCCAGGCACTCAGATCTCTAATTTTTACAGAAGAAAAATATTTTCTTTCAAAATACTCCTCCCAGAAAGAAAAGTGCTCCATCACTTTTAACGTTGACGTACTTCCTTTATGTTCTCAGACTTATTCAGTGTTTGTACAAAAAAACCCAGGATCCTTAATACTGGCTTAAGAAATCACGTGCAGTGGGATTTGCAGCCTTTTCCATTTTCTCACTCCTATCACATCAGTATTTACTGAGATGAAGTGAGCTGGAAGCAAGTTCAATTTCCATCTGTGCTCAGAAAAGTGATTAAATTTAGCTGATGCTGAGAAAGACAGTGCGATGAATCTGGCAAGACTTGGCTGCCAAGCCTATGAGGAAGGATTAGTTCCGGCAGCACAGCTACCCAAAGAAAATGGCTGCAGAGAAAGCCTAGTTCAGAAAACAAAAAAATAAAAGCGAGGAAACGGAAAATAAATCTCCTCGAAAGAAAAAAGCAAGACACTGTAAGCAGAGAAATACCTTAAGCTTAATTATATAGTTCAATGTTGTATAATAGTCTAAGAGCAACATTTTAGATTCGTTAGAGTAATCCATGGCTGTCCAACCTTCTGGCTTGTGTGGGCAAAGAGGAATCGTCTCGGGCCGTAGCTGTGAAGACTGCTCCAAAAGTACTGCCTCCTATATATTTCCATGGAAACCACAACTGATACACAGAGCACAGTAACACCATTTAATAAAACAAATTCTCAGCTACAGAAATACTCTTTTTCAGCACGGTCACCACCAGAGCCTGCATGCTGCTTACATACTCAACAGAAACAGTGATCCATGGCTTGAAGCAGAGAACTATCTCTGGATACCAAGGCAAGTTTCAGGCAACAGCTGTTCTTCATGAGCAACAGAGCACTGTTGCAGATCTTAGTCTGATATCTTAGTATATCTGACATCTTAGTCTGATATATGCTTCTCTCTGGAAGTGAAATTGTTCCCACAAACAGTTTTTGTGAATCAAAGATTAACTTTTTACTTTTTAGTTTTTCATTTAGGCAAATCCATACAGAAGGGAAAACGCAAACAAACTAACAAAACATACAGCTTCCCCTTCCAGATGGCCAATGCTAACACTGGCATCTGAACACAAAGATCTGAGATTCCCTGAATATTGTGGCACTCCTTTTTCCTTTTAATAACGTTTAATAACACCTCTGTTGAGGTAACCTGTGAACAGTCCCCATGTCCCTACACAGCATTGCCACATCACTGCTCCAGAACATCTAAGTAACTGCATTAGCTGTGTAAGAAACTGCTTAAATGCTAAACAAAATATTTCCATTGATCTGAAAGTAGTTCCCAGTGCTGGAAGTCAATGACTGAATTTTACCATCTCTCAGATTTCACACTTACTTTGGGAGATGCTTGTCACTGGGGATGTTGCTATTACATCTTCAGCAGGAAAACTAACAATCAAGAATTTCATGACCAAAAGTCACTTCTGTCACCAGGGAAACCCCAGCGTGAGATCTATATTCTTTCTTGTCACAAAAGAGGTAACTAGATGGAATTGCACTCCTCTACACCTGGCCTGAATGCCTATTAAAAGACCAATCACTGAAGCCAGTGCAACTGCACTGAGTGCTGTACTATCTCTTGTAATCTTTGATCCAGTTCAGTAGGAACTGTCATGCACGTAGTTTTCAGGAAAAAAAAAATCTCCTTAATTTCAGAAGCTTGGAATATCAATTAATGGAATTTTTTTGCCCAGCATGAGTAAAAATGTACTCTTCACATTTGGCTACGGTACCTCTCAACAATTAGACTTGAAGATATGTGAAACACATTGACACATACAATGCAAAATCTCTTCTATAAAGGAAAAAGAGTTTGTTATAGCATTTATGCTCTTTCAAAACCACACTGAACTGTTCCTGCCACAGTTAACAACTGTGTTGCAAGAGAACTCCATGTGCTCTCACAGATGCCAGCTGCAACAGCAGCTTGGAGGATCCAACACTCTGTAACAGATGAAGGTCAGTGATGCCATTCGCTTGGATACTGGCGTCCACAAATAAAGCTGATACACCTGAAATCACAAGTGCTGCAATAACCCAAGGGAAAGAGCTCCTTGATTGTGCACACAAGGTCACTTGAGAAACACTTAAGAAGAAAAAAAATAGCTCCTGATAGACACTGCGTTCCTAGCTGCTCTCTGTATGAAGTTCCGAAGTACAGCTTTGCAGAAATGGTACTGCCTTCCCATGCAATTCAACTTGCTCTCTCCCCAAAACTGATTTCTGCCTCTTCCCATTTTGCTTTTCATTTGTCTCTTAGCAGAAGGCATACAGTTTACATACCATAGTTGTGCAACTCAAATCACTTGAAGGAATCTTATCTGCTCTTCCTAGGAGGCTGATTGAACAACTGGCCTCTGATAAGGCTCTTACAGCATCAACATTTGTGACACTCAATCAGCTAATAAGCAAATGCTCCCACTGATGCACATTATTTACAAGTGGATGTAGCACAGAGCTTGCAACTTTCATTTAGTTTCTGATTTGTTTTCAGATTACAGAATTCACTCATAGCTGATTCATCACACATTTTTAAATCTAGGACTAGCGTGAATCCTCTACAGAGCTCTGCCACTTTCAGGAGACTCAAGTCTTTCATATAAATAGAGCAGGAGAATTGTTGCCCCAGACACAGCTCTTCCACATACAGAAAATGGGCAGTGCTCAGCGCTGGGTAAACACAGACAGTGAATGCAGTGAAGTCAGGAATGGATAGCGTGGGCAAATATTCCAATCCACTAAAAATCCAGACTTAAAACAACACACACAAATACTAAAATAAAGGCAGCTATACAACACGACAAGCAATCAGTCTCTCACATAACTAATTACTGTATATTGATTTTTGAGTGTATTAAATGGAAACTGAATACTGCAGACAAGTTGACCTGTGGACTTTCAGTTCCAGGATCCATACAATTTGTTTACTGTGCATTTGTTACAGTATTTTTCATTCTGTCTCCCAAGGATAGGAGCAGAAAAATCTTCCAAGAAAGAATTTTAAAAGCCTTCTTGTAGATGAATAATCTCCATCAGCTCAAGTATTTGACAAACAGAAACTAATGAACAATTACTTAACATCATCACAAGTGTCAGAGGCCTAAAGTAGCAGTGCTTCATTAATACACGAGCCCTGAGTCATCTCCCAGACTGATGAATCACAAATAGCAGATTCCCTTCATTGCCAAACCAGTCCCAGGATTATATTAACAGGTCTGGTAAAAATACAGGAATGACACGACATCTCCTGCTGTTACTTCAGATCAATAATTCTGAAATATTTAACATTAAATGAGTCAGGAGGGAGGTTATTAACTGATGTTTACATTAGGATTTAATAAAATAATGGAGATGAGCAGACGTAGTGCTTACAGAGAAGTTGGGGGACTATTAGAACAGCTAAGTTTATATATCTCAGGTGAAACACATAAAATAACTGTAAGAAAACTAAAGCTCACCCCTCATTACTTTCATATACTTACTGGTTTAATAGATTCATCACATCTGATTTATATTATTCAGGTACTGGATCTTTTGTTATTCATCTCAACAGATCCATTACATTCTCCCATTACTGAGCAATAAATGCTCCTAAAACCTATTACTTCACTTCACTATCTGTCTACAGAAACAAATGTTATTACTAGAAGAAACTTACAATTTGGAATGCGCACTTACAATTCGGAATGCCTGCACAGCACCTAGCTAGAGAAATCAATTCTACACACTTGTTCTCCCATACAGATTGCCCTTCCTTTAAATTCCAGAGCCAGAAGAAATCTGTCCAGATGAAACTGAAAAGAGTATAAATCAGAAACAGTCAGAGTAGGTCTGTTCTTCCTATCTGTTACAGTCACCATGTTTTTGCCTTTAAATCTTTCTGGGCTGCATCTCAGGAACCTATGAAGAAAATCCTTGCATTATCTCTTGCAGTTATAACTTAGCCACGAAATAGTGGTTCAGAAAACTTGGTTTAGGAACACAACTGCAACTCCAGCCTCTTTTAAAAATGGAACCTCTGCGAAGTGTAATGAATTTCACCTCCAACTGCTGAATTTTAGATGCAGTATTTCGTTTCTTCTGGCATATTATTAACCAAATCTGTTTGCCTTCCTTGATAGTTAATCAACTGGTGTGATAGCATGTGGTCCCAGAGCTCGTTGACACTTCTTAGCCTTACATCCTTATCTCAAAACACTTCTTCCTTCACTTTCAAAATTAGAACAAGTAGAGAAAATTAGAAGGGAAGAGGATAGCAAGATAGCATCAAGAAATACTGAAAGCTCCAGACACACAACTGGACATTTTCAAGCAGCAAACGCCTGCACAGTTTTATGGACTGCAGTAACACTGGCTTGATTTAAAATAGCTGAGAATAGCCTTATAAGTACAACTGAATCCTTTTAGAAAGTATCATGAATATTTACTTCCTCTTACCATCTTTGTAAAAAAAAATAAAATAAATAAAAAGCCTTTACGGTTACAAACGAGGTTCAGTTAAAGGCAGTACCTTCAAATAATGACACCTTTATAAATATAAATTTTTTGCTGTTAAAATGTGTTTTTCTCTTTGTGCCATAATTCTGGCAGCAATTGGACTAGAATGAAAACTGGCCAGCTAGCAGAATAACTTTTCTGCTAACCCTAGAAATGAACATTGTAAGTATCAAGGCTGGGCAAAAGCTAATTTGTGACATTATTGCACTTGTTGCAAATGTGTGGAATAGGGGAAAGGAGACCTCTCCACTAATTGAGCTCTCCCTAGCAGGAAGTTCAGTGATAATCTTTCATTCCTCTCCTCGCCTCCCTCCTAAGGTGAGTGTGTTCATCTCATTCAGAGTTCACAGACACTCAGTTAAGAACTCTCAAAGCCATTGAAGGACGGTTTCCACCATCAGGAGGAAGAGATAGAAAGGAAGACAGAAGTGAGGTATATTAAGTTAAAGAAAAAAGTAACTAGGAATGGAGCAGATAAGGCTTAGAGAAGAAATTTCTGAGAGATTCAGGATTTTGGAAACTATATGGTTCCCAGAAGTAACTCCAACATCTACTTATCTTGGATATTTGACAATGCTTACTATTTCCCGATTTACAGTCTGAAATCCTACAAAAATGTTAAGATTAAGATTCTGAAAACTCAACAAGGATGAAGACTTCTATACAAAAACCTTTCCCCACACGTGTTTGTTTGTTTGTTTGTTTAATAGAACTTTAGAGTTAAGCTGATGAAGAGAAAGACAGTGTAAACTTCGTGGTGTTAAACTGTAACCAGATTTTCTGAGAGCCACGTCACAACAATCCAGAAGGTGTATTACTGGCTTTAATGGTATGTTTAACATTCTGGTCAAAAAATGATTGAATAAATAGGAAGAGTGAACAGCTGATGAAGAACAGATGGGAAGAACTGTTAAATTAATCATTCTACAGAAGGCCATACAAGGCCTGTACACCATTTCTATAAAGCTCAAACTTTCAACAATGGATTTAAGGAAGTTTTGAATTGGAGTTCTCTATGATCCTACTGAGAAAGTGCCTCTGTTCCAGCAAGTACGGCATTCACAGACACAGCAGTGATACGCACTGGACAACATCACAACATCCATGGAAAGGAGAATGCTGCCAAGACGTATTTAAAATCTCAGGGAATATAATTAAACCCGTTAATTAGCTCAGAACTCCACAGCCATAATATTCTTTTGAATACCAGTAATATGAACTAAGTAAAAATATTCAAGTTTTTGATGTCTGTTTCAAGGCAGCAGTTAATTCAGTGCCTCATAACACTGAACAGTGATTATTAAATCCCTACCTAAAATAGTCATGACTGTGAGCTGTCAGAGAGAGTGAAAATGCAATACAGCCAAGCATATTAAGGCTGCTGAAATTCCTCGTGTTCCAATTTATTTTCAATCTATAAATACACTTCTTAGAAAGTAAGAAGTATGGAGCCTTTTTCTTCTAAGAAATGAAGTATGATTCTTATTGCTTCACAATTACAATCAAGGTTTCTTTGAGTAGCTTAGTATGTCCTTCTGTGGAATATCATCAATTGAGAACATGTAACGTGGGTTCATACAGGACAGGAATTCACGCTGTAACTATCTCAGTAAGGTACAGGGCACTTCAGTAATTAACTTCACCGCAGAATTTGGCTGTCTGAAGAAGATGATGGTCACTTGAGAAAGAAAAATAATATCTGATTACTTTGATAGCAGAATTTTGTCGTTAATGAGCACCCCCTCAGACTGATCCAATTCCGTTCCCTTTCTGAAGAAAGGAATACATTTAAAAGGAGTTCAGGCCTTCTCCTGCCCAACCTCGACCTAGGCTGGTACAAAAGGTATATGCTCCCAGCAGCTGCTCTTTAGGAAATGAGTCCTACATATTTATTTGGACAGCAAAGGAAAAAAAGTAAGATGTTGTTTTCTACCTCAAGAGAACATATATATTAATTGGGAATGTGAAAAAGACCTCTTTCAGTTCTGAGAAAGGTGACAGAAGCCTGAAGAGCTGCACAACTTCTAACATTTCTGTGTCATTCAGTTAATAGTCCCTTGCTCAGTGCATGGATTGTCATGTCTTTTTAACTCCCAAACATTTTATCCTTTCCATGTGTATTAACTATAACCTTCAGAAAGCATTCTCAAACTCACTCCAGACTGCTAAAATTAAAATGCACGTAACTTCTGCATACCTAGGGGTGCCTTTTAAGATGCTCTTCATGCTTCCTGAAAGGACAAACTTTTTTTTTTTTCATATTTTGACAAAGAAATTCAAACAAAGACATGATTTAATATGGATGCTTTTAACACCTTAATACTGACAGCTACAGAACCAGTTTTCAACAACAGTATAAAAAAGAGAGGTGAGTTTCAAATGCAGGCAAGCAAGATGCTTTTTACAATGATTATATCAATATTTTCCCGGAAATGCAGATTAATTAGAATTAATTCTAGTACCTAATTTCACGGTATATTTTCTATGGAAAACTTATTTATATTTAAATAAGACTGAAACTGCTGTACCAGAAATCTAGTGATATTTGCAACAGTACTATCTATAATACAGCAAAACAGAGAGACTTTTGCCTTCTCCTACATCAAAAAGTCCTTTGATTGCTGCTGCAAATTTTTGCCCTGCTTTTTACAGATAGGAAAAAAAAACACACGAAGAATAACTACAGTGCAAATAGAGACAATATTCAAATTAATAAAAAGGGGAAATAAAACCAAATTTAAAAAATAGTTTTCAAGTGAATGGGCTTAATGCTAGAATAAGGCAGTCCACAGGCAATTCTACATCTCTTGAAGCAGGACAGTTATTTGCAACAATGCATGATGAGCAGCAACAAAATAAAATTTGAACTTACAGAAATGATTTCCAAAGAAAACAGCTGATCTGACAGGAGCTCATTAACTAACTAACTAATAGCCAGATTTCTCCTTCCTGGAAAACTTCACAAAATGAACTCCATAGATTCGCATCCTCGTTACGCTTTGAATTATATTTGGAATATAAACCACAATTGCGTTATGAACTCGGTAGGCACAAATTTCTGAGCCTCTTGCTATCCTTAAGCAGGTCTGTTATTACACATCACACAGCCAGAACAGCAAAATACCAGGCAATTTGTCCAAATATTACTGAAAAATCATGGGCTCAAAAGTTGTAATTTTGCAACAAAATTAGCACAAAGAATTTCTGAAGCAGTTTGTATGACACGTGCTTGACTGAAAGCTTACAAAATCAGTGTTAATGAATTCACAACAGTACTGCAATATGGATTTTTAGCAGAATTTTGTATTAATTATTGAGGTTAACATTGCAAGCTACTCCCATGAAGCATTTAAGTGTGAACATAAATATACACATGAGCAATCTTAGTGAAATACTGAAATACTTATTCTGTATATCCTTACGGTCCTCAAAACCTAATCATTTCTGGAGTCCAGAATGAGAACAGAGTCACCTGTACCTCTTTATCAATGACACAGACAGTAGGATTGAGTGCATTCTCAGCAAGTTGGATGATGCTGCTGCTCAGCTGAGAGGTGCAGTTGACACAATAGGTGGCAGGACCTGGAGTGCTGGCTGTTGAGAAATTCAGTGTGAGCTTAGAAACAAGATGGAGACTGACTTTTTACATGATCTGATAGCAACAGAATAAGGAGGAATGGTTTTAAACTAGAAGAGGGGAGATTTAGGTTATATGTGAGGAGGAAGTTCTTTCCTCAGAGGCAGTGAGGCGCTGGCACTGCTGCCCAGAGCTGTGGGTGCCCCATCCCTGGAGGTGCCCAAGGCCAGGTTGGATGGGCCCTGGGCAGCCTTGTGGGGGGCACCCAGCCCATGGCAGGGCATAGGGCTGGGTGGTCTGTAATGTCTCTTCCAACCTAAACCATTCTGTGGTTCCACAATATGACTCTGTAAAGGCTTTTGATACTAGAATGTTTATTTTCTAAGTGTTTGACAAATAGCATTGCACATGTTCATGTAGTCCTTCCGCTAGTCGCTTGAAAGGGAAAAACGACAGGCCCCGTCTTCAGTTTTTTCAGACTCTATGTGGTTTTCTCAAACACTGCTGAAACATTATGCCCTGTTTTACTACTGCAGACTAGAGAGTTTCCAACAGTAGAGAAAAAAATTATCAAATCCATTCTGTCCACATTGAGAAGGGCTGCAACACACACAGCTGCAGAAAAGTAAAATAGGAACTGAACGAAATGTATAATCCCCTCAAAGCAATTGGACGTATTCTCACGTTAAGCTGAACAAAACCATTATATGTAATTATTATAAATTGAATTCAGTATTTAATATAAAAAATGTGCTTTACCACTTCGCAGAAATGCAGCAAAGGTTACAGATCTGCAAAGTGAACCACACTAATAAATTGTTGCTCCGTGTTTACAGTTTTACCTGTCTCTTAATCTAGCATTAACAGAAACAAATACTCAAGATTTTCATCAGTTGACAAAACCTCCCTTCCTTCCCCAACCACCACCGCCCCAGGAGAACATGGGGAACAAAGGAAGGAGAAAGAAGACAACAAAGGTTCTTCAAACTTGGGAAAAGGCAGAGCAGAGGGGGGTATTTTGCTGCCCCAGTCCTGTCTGGTAACACTGGTACAGCAAGCAAAGATCCTGGATTCCAACAGCCCTTTTACTCATTGTTTCAACAACACAGCCATCAGGATCTGTGTGGCTCAGCCCAACCAGTTTGGTCATCTCCAACATGAACCACAGGTTCAGCTGATGAGAACAGTTCAGAAACATGTGATTATGCACAATTAGACTTTAAGGCAAAACATCATTCCACGCAGATGTTTGGATTTCTTCACATAACAGTCATTAAAGCATAAGAGCAGAAGCTGAACAGGCCCACTTGAGCTTTGTGTCACAGCTGTAGCATGCTAGCAGGGGTCACCACTGCCTTTCATTTCACCCTAGCAATTATCACACCACACAGCCTGTGAACTCTGCAGCTGCTGTGATCTCATAGACTCGTAGGGAACAGAAAAGCTCTGAGCACCAGGGCAAAGTACGCAGGCTGACAGAATGTAGTTAAGAGATGCAAACTGCCAACACCCTATTTGCCAGAAAACTCTGCTTTCCCTCAAAACAGCAAAAAACATAGCCCTCTGATGGCACTGAAAGATAAGAAATGACTTTTCAACACCATTGGAAAATCTAATAAGTATAGAAACAGAACCTATAAAGCAATAATCGTGGTGTCCACTGCAAACTGCAATTTTTAGTTGATCACATAGTTCCCAAAAAACAGAGGAATACCATTATCTTCAGCAACAGAAATCAAAGACATTACAGCCCGTTATGTGAAAAGCTATCAACTTCAATGCCCTGCATTTTTCATAACAGAAACCCACGCTAGGTTGCTATGATAACATAACTTGAACAAGAGCTTTGCTTACGATATTTGAGCACTGCAATTATCTGATGATAAAAGATTTTCTCCCATCTTGAAATTTCATTGGCCTATACCAATCTTGTTGTCATCGCCGTTAAGTTAGATGCATCTACTGGGCATTTTCCTGTAACTCACAGTGATCTTCTGAACTCAGGGGATGCAAAATACAGAATTTGCACTTCTGGATGCAAAGTCATGCTTGGCCTTAACCACAGCAACTCTCCACTTCAAGTCAGGACTCAAATCAGTTTGCTTCTCAGCATATAACCCGGCTTATGTGGACGAGTGCTGATGGAGGACCTACTCTTATTTTTGCTGAAGTTGATAGTAAAACTCCCACTGACTTCAGCAGGAACAAAAACCAGCATCAGATCTCCATAACTTATTACTATTCTCTGCAGAGCACCATATGCATTTCCCATCAGCCCCCTGCAGAACCATGACGGTCTCTCAGCTTCCTAATAATATCACATCACAGAAAAGCATCTCTGACTGCCAGCACTAATTTAACTTCTATGACCACCTGAGGAATACTGTTTGACTTTAGAATATACCCTGAAAAAGAGAAAAGAGCCAAGCCCTATGGAAGAAGAACCAGGGCCAGACCAACACTAATGACTCTATGATAACCCTAAAATAACAACAAAAGGGCAACAACATGTTTTAAAGAGATTTTGTACAAATTTCTATTCCTCTCTGCACCACATACATTTAAGATTTGCAGAATAATATTTACTTCTGGACACACGAGCACTTGCTTAGATATTTAACAGAAAATTACTATTAAAAAGCAACATAAATAATTTCAATCAGATAGAAAACGGTACTCTAAAAATGATGCTGAAATACATTTTGATAGTCTGGGTTAAAAAGAAAGAGAATAAAACTGTTACACAATTAAAACCACTTGTTTGTTTTATTGGGTATAAAATTGTGTGCAACAGTTTTGGAACTGCAGGAGAAATGCATGTTGCTGGCTTCTGCACACAGAAGAAGATGTAAAACACAGTTAGTTAGTTAACAGCCCTTTCATGAGAATTAACAAAGGAAGCAAGAAAGTTCTTTTCCTCTTGAAGACTTCCTGAAATAGATCAACCATTACTATTTAATTCATCAACATGAGACAAATGAAAAGCTAGAGTTCACATCTTCAGGGGCACTTCAGTCTTGACCATGGTTTGCCCCCTATACTACTAACTAGTAGTAATTTACTAAATAAAATAATAAAAATAAGTAGTACTAATTTACTGATTAGATCTTTTTGAGTGAGCTGACAGACAGCACAGCTAGCAGCTTCTCACAGAAACAAGCTTTGCACAGGAAGCATTAGCACCCAATTCCTAAGTCCAGCATGGAACTCACTTAAACTTGCCTTGCCCACTACATGTAACCACCTCACAAGTTACAGGTGATGCTTAGCAGTCAGAAGGTGAAAGTATTCCTCTGGGAAGAAGACACACATGTGGCAGCGGGGCATTCCAATTCAAAGAATGTTTAGAAATTAATACAGCACAGGATTCTCATGTGATATGTGAAGTTTTATTCCAATTCCCTTGCCTTGCAAGCACGCCCAAAATTCAACAATGACTTCATAGAAATGCAACAGGTATTCAGTTCTACATTTGATATCTTGTATCATCTTGGGATCTGTAACTGGAAATCAGCAGCCAACAAGATTTCTGTTCTAAAATGTGCTACTGAAAACAATGGCTTGATGTCATAGTACAAGAGAGAGCATCGATACCCGACCACAGAAGATGCAGTACAAACTATTGGCACGTATCCTAAGGAAAGTGAAAACATTCAGAAATGCTTCAGTTACTCTCCAGCTAATTAACACATTACGACTGTGCTCATCAGAGTGCGATGACACAGTAATACTATATATATATATGTGTGTGTGTTTGTGTGTGTGTGTGTGTGTGTGTGTGTACCCATTTGCTGCTTTTCAGTATCAAACAGAAGCTGTGCCAGCATGTTGATAAAACAGCTTTCTGCACTGAGGGACTCGCTGCGCTGATTCTGCAGTACGTTTCAGAACCTACACAATTGTAAAGGCGAAGAGCAGCACTGTGGCAAAGTACAGGTGCCCCTACTTTTCTCTTTCTTTGCTGAAAGAGATTGAAAAGATGAAGCATTTGCCCGCCCTTGGGCAGGTGCTTCACAGAACATCACGTGTATAAAGATACCTTAATCGTACACATCTTACACAAGTGAATTACTAAAGAAGAAATCAACGTTTTCCTCCAAACAAGGATATCAAATGAAAACTAATTCAGAAGTACTTCGCAAGTGCTGTAGCGCCCTCTGCAGTTGACATATGCACGTTGTGCAGCTCCTGCCTGTTAAAGGATGTGGAAACTTTCGGCAGCTGCTGTTCAGAGGTGGTCAGATTCCTCAGTGGTACTTCTTCAGGACACCCAGGTCCTTCTTCTAAGAGCTCCTCTCCAGCAGGTAAGTCCCTAACCTGTACTGACACGTGTGCCTATCGCTCCTCAGGTACAGGACTCTGTACATGCCCTACTTGCATTCCTACTACATATAATTATACTACAGATAATTTTGTGTTTGCAACAAAAGCTCATATTTAAAACGGATTCATAATCTTTCCCATATACTTCTGTAGAAGGCTTCTGGAATTAAAATAATTTTCTTACTCAAATTTACAAATAAAATCTTATACCTGTAGGAACTTTGGGAGGAAATAAACTTCATGTTATAAAACTGCTGTTTGTATTTTTCTGATAATCTGAGTCCACTGGAGATGGCCATCAGATCATTGCATTCAGACTAACGAATGTATGTAACGCCCTCAGAAGAATCCTGTGCAACAACTGCATAATTCCAAGGGCCCAAATCCTGCAGCGCAACAGGTCGTAAAGTATAAAATAAAGCAGCATATGGAGACTACTCGCTCCTGCCCTGAGGACTTCAGCTCATCAATATCAGTTATGTGGAATGATACGCTCTTCCTGTGAGGTGCAGAATGCTTTAGGGTCTACAAAAGTAACTACAGCCAAGAAAAGATTCCATGGTGCTGTGGTTCATTTTGCAGCACTTCTTCACCCAGGTGTTCTCTACCATGGAGGCGGGGGAAGAAGCAGCCACAAAGTAAACTCAAGTAAGAAAAGTGAAGTCAAGATGCACAGAGAGAAGAGAGCCTAAGCAAGAGAGAATTAAATATGGAAAGAGCAGTTAAGTAGGAGATCTGTTGTCACACTTCTGTAGAGCTGCATGACATAACTTGCACGAGTCACTTTTATGGCTTACTAAACACAGTATATTATTAATGCTGCTGGAAGGAGATGGAATGGAAATAAACTGTTCCGTATTTGTAGATGCTTGTGTGTGAAAGGGATGGGGAAAAGAAATCAGTGGAATGATATCCAGGCATACAATTTTGAGTTCAGAATACTTGCATTAACATTTGTTCATTGTTTAGTCTGATTTTTATTTATTATTATTTTCTCCCACTATAACTAGGTTCCAGAGAGTTAATGAAGCTACAGCCATGATCCCCTAGCTCAACATTTCAGAAATCTTCCAAAGAAACACAGGATTGCTTTAATAGCACTTTTGTAATCTACAAAATTGATAAGAGTTTTCTTCTAATTGTAATCACAGGATAGCCATCAGAATAGAGCTATTCAGTGAGATAAGCTGTACAGAAAAATAAACTGGGACATGGGAAGAGGGGAAATCTATTAGCTCTATAACTGTGGCTTTATAACGTTTACCAAAATATTTTCTTCAGGACTTTTTCTGAGGGAATTCCCCTCGCTAGTTTTATTTCTAGATCTCTTGTTCGTCTTTTCCTCTATTTCAGGTTATAGTTCTGATGTAGGCCTAAATCTTCCTCAGTACCTGTGGTTCAGAGGAAAATTAAAGTAAAAATACGTTCAACTAATTAAATTTGATGACTACAGTAATAATTCCTGGTAACTGAAACTCAGTGCATTCATGTGAATTTTAGAGCTCAGTAATTATTTCCGACTGTTTTCTGCTCTTTTTTTCAAGAGAATTAACATGTAAGAATACTTGACTGAAGAGATGGTTGCTTCCCCAGAACAAGTTGTGGAATGGATTAGAAAAGGAGGAAGCGAGCTGTTAAGCCAATCTCAGCTGGTAGTCTAGAAAAGCACTGGACTGTATATAACCAGAATCGTGGATGTCTCTCTGGAATTCTATTCAGAAATCAGTATTTACTGTATGATTTAAAAACTGTCCTTCTGGCTGCTAGCTCCAGTTTTTTGGAATATTAACACAAGTATTTATAATACTGCGTTTTTGACAGAGAAATTATTGAGAAACAAAAATGAACACAGCAGCCGTTCTCACACTATCCTCACCATGGTAAAAGTGCTCCTCTGTGAGGAAGCTGGGTTTTTGAATGACACGATCTTACCATGCCCTCCTTTTCTACATAATTGGAAGCAGAGAATAAAGCAACCTTGTAGATGCAAACTGCGAAGGAGCAGTGATGGTGTCCCACATGGTAAGATGTTATTAAATTGGCATTTAAACAGAACATTCACTGAGAGAAGAATGAAATCTTATGCCATTACAACTCTGTTTTGTTGTTAATTTCTATCAGATATTTTTTAGGTACAAATCATGCTTGTGATTCATGCATGAAGAGACTCCTGGGGTGTTATCTAGATGATATCCTCCCACCAGAAGGAATTGTGACGTGGTTGTAATTTCTAGACAATTTTTGCTAGACTGAGGAGTGTTATGCTCTTCCCAAGACAGTAAGGGGCTATTATCAGTGTTCACATTTCTGATAAACACAGCGTCACCTGTGACTGTTCCTACTCACTGAGAAGCCCAGTAAAATAACTTCTTAAGTAGTCAACCATCAAGTTTTTCACACTTTGTTGTTAAACGACATCTCTTCCTACAGAACACAAGTGGCCTGTATCTGTAATGGCCAAAAGTTCACTTTTCCAAAGGTAAATCTACTTAGTGTCAGTGGATTACTACTATATGAAATATCCTAAGCTGAGGAATACACTCCTGATGTATCTGTACCTTAAAGGGGTTTGGTTTCGTTTCATCAGCTGTGCTACATGAGAACAGCACTCAGGAGGAAACACAGTGCAGTCCAATCTACCTAGAAATCCTGGGTCTGAATTTCAATATTTAAAATATGGGTGGGTCCTCTTGGTTTCAAAGCAAGCAGTTTTGTGCCTCAAAAAATGCTGGGAGACCTAGTCAACAACTGTCAGCTTTTCTTTTATTTACTTTGATGATGGGGAATGTGATGTCCAGTGCAGAATTAACAAAAAAATTAAAAGGAAGAATAAAAAGGATCTTATGAACACAAGAAAGGATACTTATGGTAAAGAATAAAGAAATGCTGCCTTCATTTTTTCATGAAATCGTTAGGATATATAAATGCTGCGGGTTTGGGGGAATGCCTTTTTTAATAATAATAAATCAGCCACACAGAAAAACCTGACAAAAATTAGGATCATAGTTCCAACCAAGAAGTTTGAAGCATTACATTTGTTATGATCATTCCACATGCATCCTCTTGCAGAATATGGCAGCACTTAAGAGTCATCAAGAAACAGAGAGAGGGTGGTAAAGAGACAATGGTAAACAGAGCCAACTCCCTTTTGCAACAAGTGATTTTAGCTCAGGTTATATCGATATCAATAATGCTTGATACTGGTCATTTTGAGAAGGTCATCAGAACTGAGGGTCTTTAAGATGGTTGTTAAACAAAGTATGGATAAAATAAACTGCCAGCTGTAATTCTGCTGTATGGAAACGATGCCTTCAGTTTCACCATGGGCAATTGACTTATTTGACTCATACATACACTAATATTCTTTGAAAGATGTGCACTATTTCCACTACAATATTAGCTTCATCACCAAGTATACACATCATCAAATAACCAAATATTGCATTTTCAATATTTAATCAAACTGGATTGCCTTACACACTTGGCTTCCACTTTTCATATCTTTATTTGCTCTGAATGTCTATTAGCAGCTGCTCAGTTAGGAGTCTAAAAATCATACTTTTCATTTCACCATTTTTACTTAATAAGATGCAAGGTGTGCCATCCTGCAGTTGTTTATATTTACTGATCTGTTACACAGATGAAGATAAACTTATTAGACTTCTTTTGGAATATTATCAAAACTGCTATACCCATTTCTGGAATTAGATTTAATGACTTGAATCCATGTGGCATCTACTTGGTTTCTCTGTGTGAGAGCAAGAATTTACACGAGCAAATCCAGTTGTAGTATTATGGTCAGAACCCTAAGATAACCTTTCCACTCAGAAGTACTTAAAAATTGTAATGCAGTGGGAAAACAAATGACTTCAAAAATACCTTACCACATTCCTTAAACTCTATGAGCTATAAGCATCATACATAAGCAAATGCTGTTCACAGCTCTCACTACAACAAACCTATGAATTACGAAGCAAAAATAAACATATTCTTTTAAACTGTCAGGAGATAAATCATAGCTGAGAATCTGAAATAGTAGACTGGACTTCTTTCTGTGGAACTTTACCTTGGAGATGTGAAATTTTTATAAATATTCTTAACAAGTCCATTGTAATAGTTCCTGCAAGCACACAGTGATACTTTACAATCACCCACTCCTTTTCACTTCTGAAACTTACTTTACATGAAGTCAGGTCTTTCTGTCTATTTGTTTGTTTCCCATAAAAACATTTCATTTGGGAACATGAATTTTTATTCCACTGTTGAAACAATAACACAAACAATACGCTGACAAGAAGGCAACCCAGACAAGTGTACCATTATTTTTCTCTTGCACTGGTTTAAAAACATGAGTGGATACATGGGAGACTGTACCTACTCACATCAGTGCTAGTAGTTAGCAGACTTCTGACATACAAAAAGTTATTTTCAATTCTTTCTTACATTCCATTAGTAATTAAATCAGTGGGGAGTAATATGTATCTTCTGCCTTGGCCTTATCAGTGCAAATTAAACCTTTAAACCATTTCTGTACCTTGAAAAGTAATCATGCAAATTCAAATATTTGGTAAATAGAACAGCCACAGATGGATAAGAAGTCTACTTCTTTAACTTCACATACCATATGTAAAAGACAAATCAGAACCGTGAAACATTCTGTTTTCCAATTTTTAATCAAATATATCTAAAATATTTCACATAAGTTGCTCACGGGGTATGTAAAAAAATGCACATGTACTCATACATTTCTATACGCAGCCTCAGAAATCCCATTTGAATGTAATTTCTTTAAATTACCAAAGAATAAAGAACACAGTCCTGATTATCTGCTTGAGTTCAAATAAAGCCACGCACAGAAAAATATTTAAAAATAGAGGTGATACCTTAGTATGATTTTAAAATGTAAAGAGCATGCTTATACGTCCATTATATCATAAATATTTTCTAACATTACGCAGTCACCAGTTTGCAGTCATGACCAAATCTGAATGCCACCGTTTCAAAACCTTCACAGGCTGAGATTAACTGGTAACACATTTGCCAGTAGAGGGAGCCAATTTTACTCCATAATCATAAGTGAAAACGAAATCAAATCATGTTCTTTTAACAGGAGCATTCTCAGTCCTTTTTGTTTGTTTGTTTGTTTGCTTTTGACATTTATTAAGTCAGAGAAGATATTTTAAAGTATCTTTTCAATTATAACTGCACTGCCTAATTTGAAGGTCTCTAGAATACTTACACAGTAACACAATTTTTCGAAAGCATAGGTATAAATGTAGAAAGCAATGCTCTTCAAACATTCCTTATCTTTTTGTTGATATTTCTCCAATTATTCAAGTAATTTAGAAAGCAAGAAGCTGCCCTAATGAATGTTGGCAGACAGCGCACATGAAACATGAACTTAAAGCACCTTACCTTGTGATGTTTAAAGTTGTTGCACTTATAACAAGTCTAGGAGGAGGATGGAAAACCATTTTCTTCTTTATTGGATGGGACAGCCAGAGTTTTCTTAAATGCATAAGGGTCAGCAGAATGGCTTGGGTAAGGATCAGATGTGTCTCCTTTCGTGCTCCCAACTGAAAGAAAGAAAAAAAAAAGTTCCAATCTACAATATAAACTATTTTATTAAAATAATTTTCATGTGAAAATACGTAATGGAAGGGCCTGAATAGCAATCTGCGTTAAATAAAAGCATACTGCTGCTTAAACTTGCATTTGAAACTTTAAGGAAAAAAATTAAGCAATTAATGAGATGAATTTATGGTTTAATACAATCTTTTTAAGAATGCTGCCCACAGAGCTTGTGGAGTCTCCTTCTATATGTTTAAGACCTGTCTGGACACTGACCTGTGCAATATACACACTGCAGGGAGCCTGCTTTGGAAGGGGGTTGCACTCAATGACCTCCATAGGTCCCTCCCAATCCCCATGACTCTGAGCTTCAGAAGCCTTCCAAAGCGCAACCCAAGAGCTGGTCATGGTGAATTTTTCCCATGTCTTCTGATTTCTGTACAAATTATTTATAGCAAATGTCTGTTTTTCCTCAACACTGCTCCTGACCGAAGCCAAAGGGACACAGGGACAGTGAGCAGGGCGAGCAGGTGGCTGATGACACCCATCAGATAGTGCTTTATAACCCATCCTGAGCTGAACCGCGGCGCCATCGCTGAGGCGAGCTTTGCTGCACGTACAGCAAAAGCCCGGCGTCATCTTTGCTGCACCCCACGCCACCTCAGCGCGCCTCGCGCCCTGGCGAAAAAAGGCGGGCTCGGGAAAAAGCTCAGCAGCCCGCTTCCCCCCCGCGCCCCGCATTGGTACGGCCCGCTTTCCTGCGGGGAGGAGCGCGCATGCGCACTGACGATGCGGCCGGGCTCGGCCCCCGCTGCGGCGCTGACGGACGTGGTGAGCCCGCCTTCCCCGGGGGTCCCCGCGGGTGGGCTACTGCCACAGCGCCACCTGACGGCGGGGGGAGGGACAGCCGGGCCGGGTTAGCGGGATGAGGGGGTTCCCCGCTGCACGCACACGCAGCCGGCGCGGGCCGTGCCCCCGCGGCTCTCTGGGATGGCACTCGTGTAATGGGGGTACGGCTGTGGGAAGGTGTCAGCGTGTGCTTCAGCACACTGCTTGTGCTTATTCACCGGCCTTGCCTCCGCGCCGCGGCACTGGGAGTCAGTTTAACCTGAGAGGAAGCACGATAACGACTCCGTTTTGATCCCCAGGTAATTCTGGAAGCTATGGACATACTCTTCCGAGTACGAGGGGGCTTGGATTTGGCGTTTCAGCTGGCTACGACCGATGGTGTGTCTGTAAGGCTGTCAGATTTAAAAAAAAAAAAAAAGCTTAAATGCTACTTAACAAGCGACAATGTTTGTTTTCTTGGCATTTCACTAGATCATAAAATCACCTGAGTTGGAAGGGGCCCCTAAAGGCCATGTAGTCCAACTCCCTGCAGTGAGCAGGGACAGCTGCAGCTCCCTCAGGTGCTCACAGCCCCTGCAGCCTGACCTTGGCTGTCCCCAGGGATGGATTTTGTCTGCTATTTTCCTAATAACGTAGCTTTGAAAGACTCGGAGTGCAGAAACTGCAAATCTAAGCTAACAAGTTGAAGAAACGTGACTGAGCATTACAGCAGAAGCTCGCTGAGCCCATAACCCAGAGGCTGATGGGTCAAAGCCGTTCTCTGCTAGGTTCTCATTTGATGGTTGGACTAAACCATCGTAGCTAATTTGGTTATGTTTTCCAGAATTGGCCTGCAGATGAACTGTACTCCCTTTTCCCCCAAAAAATCCATTGTTTTAGGGCAGAGGTTTTTGGAAAAATATCTGAAGTCAGTGACATGCAGCTCAGATTGAACCTTTCCAGGGCTTACCAAGAAGATCAGATAGAAGCATATGCAGAAGCTTTTCTATTCCCAGAAGCTTGCAGCTGTAGGCTTAAGAACAACTGATGAGAGAATCAGCGATAACATAGGTTGCAATTTGATCATTCAGAAACTGAGGGAAAAAAGTATGCTTTTACTGAGGCAGACCTGCCAAGTGAAATCTTATCTCAGTTTTTGTTCACATAGTCATTTTTCTGATTAGAACAGCACTTGCATTTATATTTGTTGTTTGAAACGTGATTTTTTTAAGAAATGTTTGTCCAGCAGCCATCACAAAAATGAGGTGTTTTTTAAGTTAATTCTGTACTTACTGTGTTTCAGAAGCATCAGCAAAAAGTGCATTAAAATACGTCTTCAGTGATCTTGCAAATAAGCTCTCCTCAGATGTTCTTGTATTAAGAATTTGCCACAGTTCAGTCTATGTGTGGCCCAACAATGGCATCAACACCATTCCAGAGCTGACTGATGATTCTGCTTGTAAGGAGATAAAACGATTTATACAGTGAGTATATTTAAAGAATAAGAAGATGATTCTGTAGAGGATTAATTGCATATTCTAGAAATTGCTCTTTCTGTCAATACTTCAGCTTTGATCAAGATGATGAGACCCGTCGAAAACTTGGCAAGAAAAAGGATAAAAAGCTACAAGATACGGTATGTGTCTCACCTCACTAATAATTTCTTACCACTTGTTACTTAAAAGTTGTTAATCTGCTCTCTCTAGCCTTACCTATACAAAAGGACATTTAAATGACTTAGAAAAAACCCTTTGAAGTCATTGAGACTTCGCATGAATGCGGATCAATACACAGTTTTAGTCCTTAACCCAGTTATTTCATTACCCACTATCAAACTTGGTGCCATTTCCCTTTTGCCCTCTTGGAGTATGGATCACTGGGTGTCACTGTTGGTGTCTTTATTCTTTGCAGCAGCAGGTAATCAATATCGACCTCATGTTAGAGATGACATCTTCACTAGATGCTTTGTCTCCAGTCATCGAAAGAGAAAATAAGGAGCACCACTACGTTAACATGACATTGCCAGTTGATGTTGTTGTATCCGTTTCTCCAGAAGAAGCATGGGGAAAGTAAGTGTTATCCTGAACTTGTAATTTTTCCAGTTTATTTTCTTTGTAAGCAATAAAGGAAAGCTATCGTTATCTTGTGTCACATTAATAAAACAGCACACAGCATTCTTGTGCTGAATACAGAGCCATTGCTGAGCAAGGAACTGAGAAAGGAAAGTGCTATAAGAATGACAAGAGGCCCTATAAATCAGCGTGTATAAAAGCAGAGTTGGAGTACATCTTCAGAACTATGCTGAGGGATAGGTGAAGGTGGGAAACCCCAAGGTCTTCGTATTTCTTGACATTTTTTCCATAAGCTTTGATTGTTGGATGGGTGAAATGCAAATCTATACATATGAGAGAGTCATTGTAACTTGCATATCAGCAAACCCAGGCTGGAGGCTAGGATACCTGCACTTCAGAGGGCTGAATCACTAGAGTTTCTGTTTCTGATGCAGTTTCCTGGAGCAGTTTTGTGCTTTGAGCAAAGCACACTGAAGTTTCTTCCTCCCCTGTGGGTGTGGATTGAAGGAGTTGATCAGAGGAGGTGCAAATACACATGAGTATTGTTTACCTGAGCTATGAAAGTGATCCACCATCACTGTTCTACTAGTTAAGCGTTGTCCCTTAAAATTCACAGGGTACAAAATCTCCTAGTAAAAGCAATTCACAAGCAATTAACCGATATGGAGAGATGCATCATGAAGTACATGAAGGGAACATCAATTGTGGTACCGGAACAGTTTCATTTCATGTTACCAGGAAAAAATCACCTTGTGACAGTTTCATATCCGACAGGCATTTCAGATGACCAACTGGAAAGTTACAGAAAGGTAAAGTGTTTCCATTTAGCCAGTGTACAACAAATACTGAGATAATATGGTTTTTATTGTTATCATTGAAGCAAGGGTAAAGCTTTCCATTCAGCCAATGCAAAAATACATCTTGATAATTTTTTTTTTTAATTCTAGATGCACTATACCACATGTAAAATTGATCTACTAGAAATTACTTTATAAAATGTTTTCTTTCCTTAAGAAAATGGGATTTGATACTACATAGGATGTATTTTAGATTAAACCAATCTGCATTGTACTTCTGATTCTGGATTCTCTGAGCACCCTGCTTACAGATGACTGTGATCATATTATTACTGCTTAGATTTACCAAGCTTCCTGAAAGGATTAGGGGGTGGGCTGAATTTTTTCTGCTTGGTTTTGTGTTTTGGGGGTTGATGAGGGGAGTTTTTGCTTACAGCTGAGCAGCCCTAGCTAGATTTTGCTGACTTTGTTTTTGCCTTCTGGCTCGGCATATCTAGGAAGAGGAATATGGTTGAGGTGTAAAAATGTTCTGATACAGCAATCCCTTCAGACTGAGAGCTCTCAAAACTGATCAGGTCACTCATTTGCACATACTGAGAGTGGGGAAATGGTCTTTTCCCTGTGTAGATGAGTAGAAGCCGTGTGGATTTTTCATTCTCTTCTGGATAAAGTATTATTGAACCTAATGCGTTCCTTGCATTTCTGGGGGCCTCAGACGTGGGCAATACCTAAGTCTCTCCTGCTCTCCTCTGTTCACTTTCCTCCACTGATTGCTGGACGTTACTCTCATGTCACTGGGCTCAGTGTTTGGTGATCTGCATAAAATCTGTAATACAGACAGCCTAGGTGATTTTATGATTTCCTTCACTCTTAACTCCCAGGGTAAAAAAAAAAAGACAATATCTCTCTTCAGATGTAGCTCTATTACAAAAAAGAGCTCAATAATGAAAAATAGACAATCTGTTTAAGCCCTAAGCCTGAAATAACAGGCCCTTTGCATGGGAGGTGAGCTTCCAGCAGCTTCCTTAGAGAAGCAAGGTCTAGCACTAAACATACATGCTGAATATTAACATAATACAATCAGCCTAATCGCATTCACTAAACTATTCTGTCAAGATTATAATTAATAACAGACAAAGCCAGTGAAATGTTTCTTTTAACCCCAAATCTGAGTTGTGCTCTTTGTTTTTATTCTAACTTGCGTGTAGGAATTGCATGAGCTGTTCAACGTGCCGTGTGACAGACCGTATTTCAAGAGAGCAAATGCTTACCATTTTCCTGATGAACCATATAAAGATGGCTATCTCAGAAACCCTCACCTGCACCTTACTCCACCTGGTACCGAGTCTGGTGGGGTAAGTTTAAGCCCAAACATTATTAAGAAGTTACTTTTAGTGGCAAATCTTAAATAAGTGACTTAGTTTCCATACTTTTTCTTTCTCATCTGTATGATATTATCTAACCGGGACTCCTAAGCAAAACAGTTTCTCTGCACAAAATGGCATCATTTTAGCACGTCACGTTCCTCTGTTCTCCCTCCTGCCCGCACTGCACTGTCTTGTAAAATAACCCACACCTTTTCAGAGTTTCTCAAAACCAACACAAGGAAATAAAACTAAAAACAAAGGAGGGATCACATGTGAATAAGAAACCTTCATTTCTTCCAAGATCTGTAACTCCCTAACTAAAAGTAGTGACAACAATATACAGTTTCTCTGAAAATTGAGCCTAGTGTGATCGGATCCATTCGTGTCATCTGTCTGTGTGCAGGTTTATTTGGTACATGGCACGTACAGTTACCACCACTATATGCAGGATCGGATTGATGACAGCGGCTGGGGCTGTGCTTATCGATCGCTGCAGACTGTCTGCTCTTGGTTCAAGCAGCAAGGCTACATTGATGCACCTATACCGACACACAAGGAAATTCAGCAGGTACAAAACGCTTACGCAGATTAACTCTTTTGTATTTGTCTAGAAAAGGTTGGAATGATTATTTCAGAGCAACAAACAGTGCAGCAACAGAAGGTGCAATAGTGCCACCCACTAGGATAAGTGCATGCTTATAAAGGTATTGGTCAGGATTTAGTTTAGAAAACAATACTAGAAAAAGCAGCTTACCTCCTTCCAAGGGCTGGCAGAACCTCAAAAAAGAGGTTACTCCTTTGGCAGCTAACCCTTAAAAGAGAGCAAGGAGGGATGGACCCAAGGCCTGCCTCAGGTCTCTCAGGTGCTCCCTGGGTTAGCCACGCCTCCTCACCTGCTGCTCAATCACTGGTTCCGGCTGCAGCCTAGCAATTCCCATACACACATTAATACATTTGAGATTTCAGATTTGTTATCTTAAGTCTCTTAAATTGAACTATAGTACTCCATTAGTTTTAACAAGATTTATAGTAGGAGAGCTGTCTCCAAATGTCTGAGTACAAACAAGCTTCATTTAAATGGTTTTCTAAATATTTCCTTGGATGAATGTTCTGCTAGAAGCTCTGTTTATAATGCTTTCACTATTTTTGCCAAATATAAGAGAACAAATGTTGCAGTCCATCGTATTAAAATCAGTTTTAAAACAGACTTCTGTCTGCAGTGACAGCTGATTTAGTTCCCAGGTGTTATGCTCTGATTTACTGCTTTCTTCTGCAATTTCATCTTTGAGAGTGGCAGGCTTTTTCTGTCACTTAAGCCTTCATTTCCTTCTTTTTCTTTTTTTTGAGAATTTGAGTATGTTCATTTCTGTTTACGGCACTGAAGAAGAAGCGTAGGCTTGGGTAACTAACAATGTGTGCCTACTAAAAACTACCACAGTTATTTTCAGTCTCCTAAAAACAAAGTTTGGATCACTTGGTAGAATTACTTGCATGATACCTAACAGAGATGTAAGCAGTAAAAGAAACACTGGGTTTCTTGAGCATTTCTCAGTCTGCCCCTAAGTGTAAAATCAATGTGTACCTGTATGTTCCTGTAGCACGTCAGACTTCTGGAAGAGGGCAGCAGCCCTTCAGGGAGACTTTATGGGCTTATGTATCCCAAGTGGAAAAGGCACCTCAAGTGCTGCACGCAAAGAAAAGAGTTTATTTTAAATGCCAAGTCTCAGTGTAATTTCAGTGGCCTCTTACTGAGGCTACTGTTTTATGGATCCTTTTCTGAGATGCCAGGCACTTCAGTCTGTGAAGCAGCTTCTCCACTGTACATGGTATGCTCAGATATTACACAGCTCAGCATCTCAGCTTGAAGTCTGCCTATCAGCCCAGCTCCGTATCCTCTTCTTACTGGCACTGTTCTGTATTGGCATCCAAGTGACATCCCCAAAACTAAACCACAGTGACTGAATTCAGTAACCATCCGTTTGCTTCTGACTGGCCACGTCAAAACACCTGCATTTATACACCTCTTTCTTTCACCCCAAAATTGGTGGAATAGTCGACCCCATGTTGTTGAGTTTTGCTTTATTTCTTTGTGTTAATGTTGTGAAGGCCCTGGTTGATGCCGGAGACAAACCTGCAGCATTTGTTGGGTCACGGCAATGGATTGGTTCCATTGAGGTGCAGCTTGTTTTGAATCAACTTTATGGAATAACGTCAAAAATATTATTTGTCAGGTAAGAATGCACACATTTTCAATAGCTCAGTAATTATTAAAGACATTTTCTGTAAATGGTGTAACAAGAACACAGTCTCTCAATCATAAGGCACACACTGACAGTAAATTATTACCCCATCCAGTGCAGGATTGAGGCACATTGCTGAGCAGCCTGGAAATAGTGCCCTCTGCCCTAGATTTGTGTGACATTAAAACAAGGGATTTATTTCCCTTCTGACAATCCGACACTTTTATGAGCAATAAAGAACCCTATGAATACATTTGGGAGAAAAAGAATGATGTTCAGTATTTACTGGAAATAAAATTACTGCATTTCTACCAGTTGGACAGCAGGAAGCAGAATAACAAATCTCTGAGCACTCTGTGATAAATAAACTAATGAAACAGAGAATGTAGGCTAACCTACATTCTGTCCAAAACAGTGGGCATTAGTTATATTTATTTAGACTAAATTCCACTGTGGATATTCTAAGAGAGCATGTAACTATGCTGACGTATATTTTTAATGGTAGGAAAATAGTTTGTTTCTTCAGCATTTCCTAAAGCCTCCTACAGCCAATTTTAATCTTTTTGTTCCTCAACTTGTATTTCCACCTGTTGTTTCTAGCAGCTGTGCTGGTGTGAACTTTCTTATTCCTGTGCATAAGGATCAGAGTACACGCCTTTGTGAAGCACTTAGGATCACTCACAGTTCTGCTGCAAGGGAGCACCAGTGTTTTTCAGGCTGAGCAGACGTGTCATGCTGTCCACTGCCAACGACCAGCTCAATAAGGCTGCATCTTTCTCTCAGACTTCCAGCTAGCACCTCTAACTCTTTCCTTATGCAAACAGAGTTTCACAGCTGCAGCAGCAGCACTACTGAATCCATTATTATAAATTCACTGTCCTCTTTGCCAGAATTCCAGCTTCACGCTCTGTCTGTGTTTAGTCCATTTCTCCAGGAACTGGTGAAGCAGACACCCAGTTTGTGTTTTAAAAACGTTAACCATGAGAAATATAAAGGCAGGATCTTAAGATCTGTGTGTATTTCCTTACTTCCCCTTGCCAACACGTGCAGCTAGGCTGGTTGGCTTTTCTGGCTCTTGAAGGGAGCCACTGGGCTTTGGTAGCCATCCCCACAGTGGTAGACAAACAGCAGAAGCTGGATAGAACCTGGGCAAGTCCAGCTGCTTCAGCAGCAGCAGTGTGATCTCAGTGATTTCAGTACCCCAACCAGAATCTCTGAGGTTGAGTAAAGAGTACTTTTTTTCAGATTGTCCCAAGAGATTTTCACAGAAAAACTCTAAACCACAACAGGCACTTTCTGATCAGTTACCTGTGCAGTTAATGAATGTGATGGGTAATGTAAAAAACTAAGCCTTGTGAGGATGACAGATGTAATGATGATCCATTTCTCACCTAGCCAGGGTTCTGAACTCGCTTTGCAAGGAAGAGAACTTGCTAATCATTTCAAGACTGAAGGAACTCCAGTTATGATTGGTGAGTGCTCGAGTATCAGAGAATGCCAGTTCATGGCCATCCTCTGCTGAACTTCATTTCAATTAGTACTGGTGCAGTTTACAAGAGCTAGTCAAAACCCTGGAGCCTGGAGAACCACACAATTTAGTCTGCCTGGTATCTTTTTCACTCAGTATTTCCCTCAAGGATTAAACCTGGAACAAAAATCAGTCTGAGTGATGTTCTCAAAGGCTGCTTTTTAAATAGAAATGGAGAGAAGCTGATTTCTTTAGCAGTTTCATCTCCCTAGATGGGCAAATGTTCATACAGTTCCCAAAACTTCCCACCTCAGAAGAGCAGTGTTTATCTGGCTTTGAGGATGGGAGTATCATTCCTTATCCAAACTCATCATAGGAGCATTATGCGTGTTTAAATAATCCAACAGTGTTGGTATTGTTGTAGATATCATTCAGAAGAACTTCTTAATTCGGATGAAAGTATTTCCAAGAAATCGGCAGTTCAGAAATACTTTTGCCTAGTGCTTTTACTTCAGACTTGTGTAGTTAGACCATCTCAGTGGAAAAAATGTAACAGTTTATCTCCCTGCTGTGTCAGGTGGAGGTGTTCTGGCTCACACCATACTAGGAGTGGCGTGGAATGAAATTACGGGGCACATCAAGTATTTGATTCTAGACCCGCATTACACCGGAGGAGAAGACCTGCATGTTGTTTTGGAGAAGGTGAGACTTTGTGTCCGTGTGCACGCACACACACCGATGTATGCATATATGCTATTAAATAATGTTTGGTCAACTAGAAACTGGCCACTCTGTGAGTTCTCCATTGAGAAGTGGGCTCCCATGGGAAGTGCTGACCCCAGTTAATGTGCACACACGTTCGCTGTTGTTAGTTTCTGAAATGCAGAGCTTTTGGAGAAGATGTATTGGGTCACCGAGCGTGTAAAATCATTACCGTGCAAACAAATGTTCTTAAAGTTTGTTGCTGCTTTGCATTGGAAACACCTCATTCAATTACCTACTATTCTGTAAACTTAAAAGCTAGACTGATCTAGTGAAGCACGGTCAGTGGCACACACTAAGAGCTCACTTTGGCTCTGATCTATTTCTAAGGGAGGCAAAGGTTCTTTGAGGGAAAAGAAATTACAACTGTGACAGGTACAGTGTTTCAGAATGGCATGAGTCTCTGCAGCAGCAGAAGGCAGTGGGACACAGAAAAAAGAAATGCTGCTTTTAGAAACCAAGCTGGATGGCTGTGGGAGCAGGGACAGAAGCTCTGTAGATACTTGAAAACCATTCATACAGTTTATAATCAGTGAGATCTTAATTTAGCAATGGATATGTAAGACAGAACTCAAAGCAGATTTAAATTGTGTCTCTTTTTCTTTTCTTGGCCAGGGCTGGTGTGGTTGGAAGGGCTCGGACTTCTGGAGCAAGGATGCCTACTATAACCTGTGCCTACCTCAGCGACCAAAAGCTATTTAAATCTCAGTCCTATGCAGGATCGTGCTTAGCCACAATACTAGCAGGCCTAGAAGTAACTGTGTTGTTAGCCCAGCTGAAATAGAAACGATACATACATAATTTAAATCGAGTATTGTTTTGTTTTGGTCTGTTTTTTAATGAAACCTCTAAGAATAAGAGAGGTATCTGCTGTGACCCTGTTTTTTACAGATTAGTAAGTAACTAATACATTTTCCTTCCCTTTGGCTGAGATAATTTTGTGTATATCACCAAGGTTGGAGAAGACCTACAGGATCACCGGGTCCAAGCACCCAGCTGTCACTAGTCGTTCTCCCTGAAGCACATTCCTCAGCACAATGTCTGAACGTTGTTCCCTGGCCACCTGCAGGGTCAGTGAGTCCACCAGCTCCCTGGCAGCCCGTTCCAGCACCTCACCAGTTTGTTTGATGCTGCCTAAACGCTTTAGGTTAACTGCCTGATCCTTCTCCTTCATGAAATCCTTCCTTGCCAAAAAGAACTGCACTGTTACCTTTCAGGTTCTCCAGAGCCAGGTGGATTTCCCAGTATGAGTCCAGTCAGAGCCATCGTTCACTGCTTTCAGTGTTGATAATGGTATTTTAGATGAGAGTTAAGGAAAGAAAAACATCTGTATGTACTGAATTTTATTAACTTGTATTCTCCTTTACACCGTGAAAATAGCATACCTTTAAATATATATGTATCTACATCCAACTTACGCAACGCCAAAATTATTTCTGTGACTGCTGAAAGGATATGGGGCTGTTTTGCTGTTACTATAGAGCACACGGTGTGTGCAACCCCAGCACGCAGGTTTGTAGCATTGCTTTTATGAGTGCAGCCGCGCTACGCTGCATTTGCAGCCCTGCCACCCACGCCGAAGTGGAAGAATTGCCCCGTTGCCACAACTAAACGGGGCCAGACTTCTCAAGGTCGGCGTCGCCAGGCGCAGAGAGCGCGATGCGCCGCAGGTAACGGCGGGCCGGGCCGGGCTGCCATGGAAGCGCGCTGTGAGGCGCTGCCCCGGGCCGCGGCCCACGGGCCTGCCTGCGTGCTGCCGGGTACGGGCACGGGTTCCCTCTCGGAAGGGAGCTGTGTCCGCCCCTGCATTTCGTCTTCCTTTTGTTTCAGCCTGCTCACTGTTGCTTATCTCTGTGCAGAGGACCGCGGGCACGCTGCCTCGCTGGCGAGGGGAGCGGAAGACGGAGATCCCTGGGCGTGTTTTCTGAGAGGACAGCAGTGCTATGAGGAGGTTGGGGTTTTCTTTGTCTAGAAGTAGATACTAGCTGGCTGCATCCCATTGTAGCGGTAAGAGACGCCGTATAAAACTACGGGAGATGCCCACGCCTGTTTTACTCGTGGAAATCACCGGGTGTTCCCACTAAGTACGCTTTCCCTACGCTTGCCCCGAGATAATCCCACAGCCGGCCTCCCTCCCGACCCGTAAAGTGGTAGAAGCAAGTCTGCAGGCTAAATGCAAAGGGCAGGAGCAGTTCTTTCAGCCATCCGCCCTTCTTCTCTCCTGAGAAGTCAGCCTGAATTTCTGTATCAAGCCACTGCGGTTTGCAAGCTCTCAAGTGGAGCTCTCGAGTCTGGCACAGGTTTATTCTCAGCACCTGGTTCTCCTGTGCTTGCATATCACTGCTTATATTTGGGTGTTTGGGTTTTTTGTACATACGTATGAAAACAATAAAACCTCAGCTGGGAGTCCTAAGCGCTTCCATCCTTTCCCAGTGTTCTCGCAGTTAGTTAACTCACTCAGTTTCCTGCTGCTTCTGTGCTTGTGTTTTGTTCTCTTTTTTTCATGAGTGAAACGCTCCGGACTGAAAATCTGTGAGATCTGCTGGAGAGGTAAGCAGTGCTGCTCACTGGGTGTACTGTGTCTTGTCCTTCTTTCCCAGGGGAGGTATGAAGAAGCGTTGGTACAATTTGAAAAAAGCAAGGATACAGATTTCCAGGCACTGTACCAGCTTGGGGTAATGCATTACGATGGACTAGGCACAAAAAAAGACCCCGTGAGTCATCGAGCTGTACTTCTTACTTCTCTTACAAATAGCAATTTTTAATTACTAAAGGCTTCTTTGTAAACTCGATAATTTAAGATAAATAGGCCACTGGTTTAGAAATAGTTTCATAAGGTACAGAAGCTTACAAAGCATCCTAAAAGAAGGAGGCGTCCAGGCTGAAGAAATTCTCAAAAGCAGGTACAAGGAAATAGCTCTATTTAAAAAATAAATATGGTACTTTGTGTTTTAAAGAACCACTTCTGAGAGCTTGGTTGTACTCTGTATGGGCGCAGTGTCGCTTGGTTAAAAATCACTATTAAATTGTTGGTTTTTAACAACTGGTGTCGATCTGTAATCATGGAAATCAGGCAGCTGTATTTCCAAGTGTGATGCATCTTCATATCCCAGAACTAGTTCCTTAAACCATCACAGTGCTTTCAAGTCTTCTGTTGCTACCGTGTTGATGCAGATAACTACAGAGGAAGTCATGCTCTGTGAAAATGTAGAGGCATGCCAGATTTTGTATAGAAACTAGAAGCACATCTGTTTTTTTAACTTGCAAACAGCCAGCACCTTTTGCTTTTACATTTCTGGTATTCTGGAAGTAAGGTGAGAAGAGAGATTAAGTTACAGGATATCCAAGTTTAATCATAGATTCATAGAACGGCTTGGGTTGGAAGGGACCCCAAGGATCATCAAGTGCCAACTCCCCTGCTGCAGGTAGGGCCAGCAGCCTCCAGACCTGGTACTAGACCACACTGCCCACGGTCTTGAACTCCTCCAGTAACCTTTGCAGGATAGAACAATAGCCGTTGAGAAGCAGCATTTGTGAGAAGTCATCAGGCAGTTCCACTCAGACAACAGTATAGTAGTTTTCAAAACGTTGGCGAATGTGAGATGTAAATGAGATGTCAGAATCGCACTGACAGCCACGCTGTCCACATTTTAAAGAGGTTTTACAGTCGAAATGTAATGATTATAACACCTCAATTGTAGGAAAAGGGAGTGGAATACATGAAGAAAATACTCAACTCCGATTCGCCAGGAGCGAGACACTTAAAGTTTGCAGCTGCGTACAATCTTGGCAGAGCACACTATGAAGGATTTGGTGTTAAGCGTTCAACTGAAGAGGCTGAAAGGTGACTGCAGACAGGAACTTTCCTCGTGAGTTTAAGGTGTTGAGATACTGCTACTGAGCTTTGTCTCTGTTTCCTCAGGTTGTGGCTTATTGCTGCAGACCACGGGAATCCAAAAGCAAGCGTGAAGGCCCAGAGTACTTTAGGAATGCTGTATTCCATGCCAGATCTAAAAGACCTGAAGAAGGTAAAGCCCACTTGCACCCTTTCCAAATTGTGTCAGTCCCACCTGAGCCTGGATTTCACAGACGATTGCAGTGGTATACCTGACTCTTTAAAACTGCATATTCTAAGTAATCCTAGACATTACCATTTGTTTAAGCCCATATGAGGAGATGGCTGGTACCTCTCCCTTTGTCTGACTCGATGCTGCTAGCTGAGATGTATTTCTGTTTAATACGAATATCAGAGAGAAGCTCAGAGTGGATTAAAATTCAGTCAGCCTTGATGCCCTTCAAAAATCAAGCAGGTGTTCATATTGAAAGTCACTCAGTCAATGCAAAACATTCATTGAGATAAACAGGAAACAATATTGTGCCTCTTGCCTAGGCATTTTTCTGGCATTCAGAAGCATGTGGCAATGGAAGTCTGGAATCGCAGGGTGCACTTGGCGTTATGTATCTCTATGGACAAGGCGTACGTCAGAACACTAAGGCTGCTCTGGAGTGCTTGAAAGCAGCAGCACGGAGAGGAAACATCTACGCTCAAGGCCATCTTGTGGAATATTATTACAATAGAAAGTTCTTCTCAACAGCTGCCGCCATAGCCCAGAGGTCAGTTAATTTTGGTTAATTTCGTACTATAGTCATGTAGGACAATGGATCTTACTTAGATGAGAGTGTATTTTCATAAACTTGTCTTCTCAAGATCAAGAGACGTGAGATAATGAATTGCAAGACCTCATTTTTAAAGGGGGAACAACAGACCACTGCCACAATGTCAGAGGGCTCTCAGTTATTCAGTACAGATGATCTTTTCCTCCTGATGCTGTGAAGCAAACCACGCTTGAATTAGAATCCCAGGTAGAACCCCATCTTCCTGACTCCTTGTCCACAGAATACTGCTTTTTTTTTTCCCTCTTGTGCTGCAAATACACTGATGGCAGTCCAGCCTGGGCTAGCTGGTCTTGTTTGGAACATGCCCCCTCCAGGTAGTGCCATGAGGCACAGTATTCAGATAAATCACACATTTCATCCGCTGCAGTTGTGCTCACAAAAAATAGCAATGAAATCCCACAGTGCAGCCAGAAATGACCATTTCTGAAGGAAAAGATTCTGCCACCGTATTTGAAACAGTTCCACGCAATGGGGATTGCTCTTAGAATATCTCACAGCAACTCAACCAATGGTATCAAACATCCCTATCTTCTGTGTTATGATTCCTTTGTCCTTTTATGTTCATACTGGTAACAGTTGGTGGCTTTATGCACTAACATTATATTAGAAAGTACAAACATCACACAGTTATGCACAGTTACCCCTCCCTAATATTTGAAGTCTAGGTTAGCTACTGATATTCCTCACTTCAGGTAATTAATCCGTGTAGTTCTACTTACCATTGCAAGTCAGCTGCGCAAAACTAGAACTTTTGTCTGACTTGACTGGGTACTCATACTTGCTGTGGTATCTCGTGTATCTTCTGGAAAGGATGGCATCAAATGCTGTCTCAAGTGGTAGGTTGCTGTCATTGTATTCTAATGTTTCCTTTCATAGTTGGTATACATGCAGTGAAAATGATTGCAACGTTTATCTTCTTTTTAATATTCAGTATCAGAATATTCAAGTAATAGTAAGTTATGCCAAACAGAAGAATCCTGTTCAGCCTGCTGAATACGTGACATTTCAGCTCATCTTGAGTAAATACATAAATGGAAAGGAAGTATTACCATGTCACATGGAAATAAAGTTGACTTAACTTGTGGCTTGGAATAGCATTCTCTAAGCTAATGCTGTACGTTCTACAACAGGACTACAGCAAACGACAACATCGAGATGCTAGCAGCGATGACTGACTGTCTCCCTGCATACGTAGCCAAAGGGGTTGCTATGGCTGCTTTCTACTTGGCTAGGTGCCTCCATCTTGGCCGAGGGGTAGAGCAAGATGAAGCTGCTGCTAAGAAGTACTATTCTAAGGTAAGCTGGTCAGGTGCTGGAGCAGACTGCCCAGGGAGGCGGTGGAGCCACCATCCCTAGAGGTGTTCAGGGAACATTCAGGTGTTGTACTGAAGAGTGGGAAGGAAGAGTGGGAAGTACCAGCTGGACTGGATGATCTTTTCCAACCTTGGTGGTTCTATGATTCTAAAGCCTTACAAACTACTTTATACCTCCCTGAGAGCCCAGAAGGTTAGTAATGCAGAAGATGAGCTCCCTAAATTATTCAAGTAACTTTATTCCCTTTGCTTTGCTATCACTCAATCTGATCCCCTCCAAATGTATTTTTTCCTAAAGGTTCAGTAACAATTACTACCTTAATAGTTAGACATGAAAATCAGTTATGACTGATTTATGTTTACATTTTTACTGATGACTGAAGAGCTATTAACACTGATACAGAGGGGAAAAAAAACAGATCAGATTTTCTAAATAAGTGTTAATGTTGAAGTAAGATTTGCTGCCTGAGCAAAAAGGCTAATAGTGGCTTCTGAAAACTGAACTACATTAGTAATGCCTGAAAGTAAAGGCAAGATGGTGGTGCTAACCATCTTGTAGTCTTGCTGAGATGCTCTGTGACTTCTTCATACACAGATCATTTGTTTCTGCAAGTAAAATACTTCAGTGCCCAGCTGGGTGCAGTCCAAATAAATGGAGAGTTATGCAAATGGTAAGCTAGCAGCTGGCAATTTCTGTGGCTCCTTATTCAGCGCACCAACTGATAGAAAAGGCCTAGCAGAACAGGCAAGCCTTCAGCTGGATTCATAATTTAAAATAGTTTGGTTTTTTCTGCTGTGAAAAGCCTTTCAGAAGATAGGTTGAGATCAGGAAAGGAACGCAAGGTTGGCTGCTGTGACTCTGTTTGCCAGTAATCCTAGATAAGAAGGTGTGGAAAAAGTACATCAACATTCAATTACTGAATGGCATCACAAAGGAATATAGTCCTTTCCACCGTCTTCTGTCTAGCATTACAGACAGAAAATTACAGCTCCCACTCACCATTCGCTAGCAGTGTATTTGCTACTGATAAGTAAGCTCAGTATAAAAACAAATTATATCTGGTGCCATCCATCTCTGCATCTGCGATCCCAGAGAAGGATCAGACCACATCAAGGAGTAAAACAGTTAAAGGGTGTGACTGTAAAACTCTGTACCTCGAAAATAATTCTGTTGTTAATCATATAGTAATATATATTCACCTAAACTGAAAACTGAGGTTTCTTTTGTTTTTAATTCAAAAACAAAATTAAGGCTAACAACTAGAGTTGAGTATACTCATTTTGAAGTACTGAGTTCTCCTGATGTAGTATCAAATACCAAACTTCATGGCCTCACTAGTGTTGTACTGGCAGCGTACAGTTTTATTTTAGCTGCATGCTAGTACTCCATATTCTTTTGTTTCCAAAGGCATGCCTTCTGGATCCTGATGTGGCTTCTGATCTTGAACTGAAAGCTAACCTTGGAAGAATTTAGTGCTTCCTTCAGTTCTGGCAGGTATTACACGTACTCCCTACAACAAGTCATCTTTAATCTTCAACTTCAGACTGTTCACTTACAGCTTGAATTTCAAGAAGAAGAAAAGCAAAAAGCTCGCATGTAACTGAGATACATGGCAAAGGCAAACTTCTAAAATGGTTCTGAAGACAAGTTCTGTAAAGGATATTTCACTGGGACAGGCATCCTGTGATTTCTTAATGTAGCACTGCTATACAGCACATAGGTCAAACTGAACCAAATTAAAGGAATTGCATACTTCTGTTTTCACTGTTTAGGTATTCTGATCCCAAACTCATCTAATTTTCACCTACAGCCTATTTACAGCTCATGACTTTATGCTGAATTCCATTTTTAAACCTTATATTTGCTAGGGCTGTGTGTATACTTTCTTTTACATTCTTTTCTAACTCATCTTCATCTACTGGACCATCTTAACATGTTTTACCCATAGGCAACAGAGATTCCAAGTCAGAAAGTGGTGTGTATGACAAAAAGCTTTAGTCTGAACCACACCAATTTCTACTACTAGTGAATTCTACTTACTGAACTGCAGAAGAACAGGCATCAGCCTGGAAGCTTGTCTCTAGGCCACACCAGGTCTATTTCTTCTATCCTTCTTCACGTTCTGATTACACTACCCCTGTATTAGAGATAGCTGGAGGACCTTTGGTTAGGAGTGTGTATGTCTGAACAGCATTATGAATCTTTCACCATACAATACTTGGATGAACCTCTGGGAAGCTTTCCTGATGGCGATGGTAAGCGTGCACATTTCTAAATACCTGTTTACTTGTCAAACTTGGTATGTGTGGGATAGCTTGCTTCCTAGGACTGCGCTGTCACTTGAAAACTGTTCAGCTCTGTGGCAAGAAGAGGTGAGATGTTAGTAAAAACACTGATTTCACTACAGCAGGTGGATTCTGTGGTCGGTCCTGTTTTTCTGAAGAGCACAATTACACTGCATTTGAAAGAAAGTAATGAATGGCACCCAGAGCTTTTTGGTATTTCATTATTTAGATGGGCTTTAAGACCATATTTATACTTACTTTTATTATGTAAATTAAAAAAAGCCCTGAAGACGTTTCTTTTTTCCTTCCTTTGTATAAAATAAAGACTTGAAAGTTGCCTGAAACTGTGTGCAAAAGCCCTGAGTAGTATCAGGGAAGCCACTGGAATAGTTTAATTATCTACTTAGACACTCATAGAAGCAATTCATAAGCACTAATCTCTGACCTCACCTTCAGCACAGGATTCTGCCTAGAGATAAGCAGTTTAAAATACATATTCTGGACACAGACTTCAATAAGTCAGTAAAACAAATAACTCCTTATAAAACTGGCGCTGCTGAATTCATTCCACTGTTGTTAGGACAGCCTAATCATCAAGTACCGAAACTGAATTTTGTTATTTATTGCTTACAAGTGCTTCGAACTACAGGAAATCTTTGGTAAAAACAAAATCGATAAAATTTTCACAATAGCTTTACATTAATATTGCACAACAAGGCTTTTTCAATGCACGAGAAAAAAGGAATGCTCAAATCCTCAGTGAGGAGATTAGAACTGTACAACATTCATTAGTTTACCACTATAAGCAAAACTTTTTTTCATAAATGTTTAAAATAGTTTCTGGTTTCTTTGAGCTTATATGAACATTTATTTTTCAGTCTATATTTGAAACAGAAGAGTAGTCAAATAGAACAATTTAAATAAAAATTGGCAACTATACAACATTGTTTTGTCTACCCTACTACAGCATCAGATCTTTTTCAAGTATTTAACTTCACAAAAAAATCTCGAGAGGAAAAAAGAAAAACCCTAAAAATAATCATAGTCCTCAGCCCTCTATGGAAAAGAGGAAAATAAGTTTAATGTCTATTACTGGACATAGACATTTCTCTAGTGGTCCACTTGTGCAGATTCAAACCTAAGTGGCATTAAGCTGCTCTAAATGAGCTCGTAGCTCAGGACACAGTTCAGTTAGCAGCAGTTCCAGCAAAACCTGAAAAACAGAGAAGACTGAAGGTGAATACAGATGCCAGATTAGCATTTCTTTAAACCTTTCTGACAGATTCAGAACATCAGCCTGCTTTGGCAGGGGGTTGGACTCGATCTCTAGAGATCCCTTCCAACCCCTTCAATTCTGTGATTCTGTGATCACAGGTAGGAGGAGCACGTAGGGTCCTTCAGCTCCTCTTGCACATGTCCAGCCCAGCAGCTCTCTGTCCCTTGGATTCTCCAAGCAAGCAGTGGGTGTCCACGTCTCAGCTATGCCAACAAATCAGCATGAAATCGTTATGAAATCAGGCAACTTGGGTGGGGTGGAGATTCTCTCATAGACAAAAGCGATACTGTATTTTAAACAGCTTTTTGTTACTCAAAATGATTCAAATGATGAAATGAGTAATTTTCTGACTTTTTTCAAGAACAAAAAAAGTTATCCACAGAGATTAGCATCATACTACTGTTACGTGTGCATAACCACACACCCTGGGCTTTAACTCTGAGCGCGTGGAGCTTAGCAATTAAGAGGATTCTATCATTAAAAACCTACTTTTCTAATTACTCACATAGAGTAGATGCTTGTTGGCCTTTCTTTCTTGCAGAGCATTGAACACTTTCACTACACCGTGGCGGGCGTTTTGCTGTCCAACGAGGTTCTGCAGAGTATCTGTAACAAACATGACTTGAGCATACAGCTTCACTCCTGCTAGGCAGCGTCCAACTGACATTACTGCCCAAAAATACACACAGGATTTGATGAAGTGGTTTCCTTACTGGTTACTGGATGTGGGATCGAGCAGAATGGAGGCGTTCTCACCTGGAATGTTCTCAAGTAGTTTTTGCTGTGCTCGCTGTTTGGTCTCTTGCCGTTGTTCATCGCTCTTGGCAATCGGAGGCGGTGCTAACTTTCCATTTGGCCAAAACGCATCTCGAAAGATGCCAATATAATAAACAAGCATCGCTTCACTGAACATCCAGTGTACAGTGTCACGGATTTGCCTGTAAAAAGGCATGGAAGTGAGCACATCACCTCTTACCCAAATTTACCCTCTACTAATAACAGTGGAATCAATGCTCATCTTCATCTGTCTATTTACCAATGCCAATTCCACCAGCATTACACCACGCTGGACTGAGCAGCAGTGCTCTACAATGGGTATCACTGCTGGTAATCTGACTGACGTGTACAGAAGGCTGCACTTCAGCATAGCCTGCAAACACGTAATTCCACAAGCAGCTACTCAGAGCCAGGTCATTCTGGAAAACAGGGCAGCAGTTCATCACACACAAGGCTGCTTCACTGAGAAGAAAATCTCTTATTCTTTCAAAAGTAAAGCCCTGTGTAGGGGGAAAAAGTCCTGGGTAAATGAGCAGGAAGATAATTCCCTTGTCTGGGGGCTTCTCAATGCATCTGTAGGCTCAACCATGGAACACAAATGTGGATTATCACATGCAATGTACCCAGAATTATTATTACTGTTACTCCCAGCAACTCTGCTCAGTCTTTTCCTTGTGGAACAATGTTATAGGTGCAGAACAAGTAATGGGCACTTACTTGTTGATGGTTCTTCCAAAAGTGACTTGTACTAGTGCAATTAATGTTTTTCTCACCCACTTAAACACTGGAACAGTGAAAAAGGACAGGAAACAAAGGTCACAAATTTTGTAATGTTACAGAACCCCCATTACCCCAAAGCAAGAATCCTCCCCAAAACCCCAAACTTAAAAGTCCATCCTTGCATTAAATAATAACTAATGGTACACAAGTCTCCTTTTTTCCTGAGTGTTTTCCCTGTACTGTTTACTATACAATTTTTTACTGTTGCAGATGACAGAAACATCTGCGTTACACATTTGCCACTGATACTGTAAGCTTTAATGTTCAAGAATATTTTAAGCATACTGAAGCATGGGACTGCCCAACCACTATTTGTGCTAGAAGAAAAGGAAGCCCCTGCGAACTCGTACCCTTTCTGTACCTGTCACTGCTACGCTGTGTAGTATACATGCAGATAAATATTATGCTACAATACACAGCAGCAGCACTGCAATTCCAAAAGCACTCTCACTCACACAGTTAGCTTTCCATTGCCAATTAAAGGAACAAACACGGGTGCTTCCTAGTAATTAGCAGCTGATGGTTCTTTCATGCTGTTCACCATCATCAGAAGAAAAGCCTCTATTTGGAATCTACATCTTGTCATTTTTGGAAGGCAGTGCATTTTGTAATTGTTACCCTGTATCTAATTTCATAGTGTCAAGTGTGGCTCCACATTCAAATAGAATTTTTTTTTTTTATTACCATCACTCAATTGGATAAAGAAAGAAAAACTCTGGTACTGAAAGGTGCCACAGTTACAGCATCTTTTCCATTACACAGACTGCAGAACTGAAATGCATCCATAACACCTTGAAATGGACATTAAAACCACACTGCTTCATTGGTGGCATGTTCTGTGATGGAGCCATCTTTTCTACCTCATAATTCATATGCTGCTGCCCACTTACAGCCAACGTCCCTACTTTCTCCAGATTTACTTTCTTTAATGAAGAAGCATATTCTCTCCCTTACTGCTGCCATTTTTACTGCAATGTTACACTGGAACAGAGCATTTATTTATTGCAGAGCAGCTCCTTGCAAGGTTAGTTGGCTACAGAGATTGCAAGAATATTCCAACTTTTTGAAGTAGCAGAATAATGTGAATTACAGAGCAGCCTGGGTTTCTTGGCCCACAGGTTCCATTAGAAAATAAGCAGGTTTGCAGCTTACTTCCTCGCAGCTCAAAGATCTCCCCAATCAGCATGAAACACGGCTCAGCAATGGAGTCCCTTTTTCCATCCACCTCTTCCCCATAGTCCGACAGGTCACTGTCCTCTTCTGTTTCTTCCTAAGAACAGAGGGACAACATGGACATGGCATGACATTTCCTCAACACTGCTTCTTTGGCTTTTTCCCCCTTCTCATCTTCTGGTCCAGAAAACCTCCTTCACGACTTGATTTCTCTTATTTTGTTTTCTTTTTTGCCTAATGGTCACGCTTCCAAGAGAAATGCAGATGATCAGTAAAGCACCGAGCAGAACTGTAAGAACTACACAGAACATAACCAGGAGATGCTAGAGCTGCTCAGACCAAGAAGCAAAAGAATAAATGACCCAAGAAAGTAGTAATTCCTGATAAGAGCATGATCCTCACCCAAACACAAAGGTTTTCTGTAAAGAAAGGGAATGGGCAGCTCTGTGTTTGCTGCAGACAGGACAAGAGCTGGTCAATACAGCAAGATTTGGGTTAGATGGTAAGAACAGCCTTATAACCAAGGAACGAGCTGAGAACTGGGACACACTGCCCCTGTTTGGCTGCAGAGCATCCACTGGTCACTGGAGGTTTAAATACACCCCAGATAAAGACCTGCCAAGTAATTTTGCTGGTACAGCTGAGCCTACTTGGAGCAGCAGGGTGAATCCAGTGACCTCTCTGCGGTCCCTGTTCTGTTTTTCTGCTCAAGTGAATCCTCCCCCACTTAGAAAATGCAGTAAGTGCAAACTCTTACTCTGTTTAGCAAAGTAATTGTTTCATATAACATTACAACCGTCGATGGAGGCAGTTCCCTGGAGGTTGTGTGTCTGGTAACACAAACAACACATGACAGAGCACCATGGAATTTCTATTTTAGTCAGTGAGCTATTTTAGTCATTCATCTATTCTTTGTTGTGTTTTCAAACATGAGGTTGTTTGCCTTTTTTATGGCTCAGTATCAAATGTGCCAACCTGTTTGGCCACACGGGCTACCACCTGCATGCCCAAATTCCCTCTGTGAGCCTGTACCATTTGCAGACATCCCTCATCAAAAACAGCTTTGCTCCAGAAGTTGTCACTGCTGAAGGAAGTCTCTTAAGAGAAAAACTCCCTAAAATAAGCATGTCTAAAACACAGAGAGTGGGAAATACTAATAAAAAATAAACAAACTCACAAAGAGCAGGCTTCATTCATTTGTGATAGGTTGCACAGTTACTTATATCTGTGTGTGTGTGTGTCTGTCTGTCTGTCTCAAAGGACAGCAAACTTATTTTATTAAAAAACACCTTATAAATTCATAGACAGCTCTTCCTTACGAATCTTTGTTCACCTACAGTAAATTAAAAATGACCTTTGAAAACGCCTTCCAATAGTACCTGCCATTCACATGTGTTGTAATAACTGCTCTCTCTGCTTACTCTGGCTAAGTAATTCAATCTGGGAAGATAACTTACCTCCTGATGAGAAAACCAGTCACAAGGAAGTCGCTCTAAAAACGATGAGAGTGAAAAAGATGACTTTTTTCCTTGCACGTCGATCACTTTGAGGTGTTCTGGAGAAGGGCTCAAGAAGGCATAAAGTGCTTCACTTTGACAGAGTCTTTCATCAGAGAGCAATTTCTGTGAAAGGAATACAGAGAGAGAGAAAAAACACATTAAATATTCCTTTTTAAGGAACAAAATGCATCAGGCCAGGTAATAAAACTGATTAAGACACAGCTCAAAAGTAGAATGAGAAAAAATAATCTATGTCTGACAGATGCTCAACTATGATAATCTTCAGAAGCTCATCAAGCTTTTAATCTTGTGACTTCCTTGTTAACACCATGAAGTTCTAATTTGTAAGAAATTGGTTGTTCAGCGTTGTAGTTAAAAATGACAATTCCAGGACTTGTTTATTACTCCTTAGCTGGTCAGTAATCAACTTACCTGTAGAGGACTGGCTGCTATCAACCAAACTCATCTCAACTTCATCCATTTTAGATGACTCTCATGCTTAACAATGCCAATCCTCAGAGCTGAGCTGATTTGTTCTACACTTTCCTTTTAGTCAATAGAGAGAGCATCGACTCTCAATCTTTAGACACCAGACTCCAGTCAAACACACCTGGAAGTGCCCACCTGTTCACGTGCAGGCAGAGAAGCTTCTGAGGAATCCCACCACCCACACATGCCATGAACTGAATTTCTCAAATATCTCACAGAAGTTATTTTAAGGTTATGCATCCCTACAAAGAATGAACATGCACACAAAGCCCTCACACCAGCAGGGTTACTGCCAACCTCTTTGTGCTGCCCACAGGACAGGAGAAGCCACTCTTTTGGAACGTCTCTGGTGATACTGCATGACCCAGAAGGAATTCCCTTTTTGTAGCCACTGGGCTCCTGAGTGCCAAAATGGCACTGGTCAATTGAGCAGAAGCTGTTCTTATGCAGTCTGTTGCTGGTGGCACTAGCAGCACTACTCAGAGCATGGGCAACCACTGTACAACCATCAGGGAGCAAGGGATATCACAGCTCTATCAAGAGCATGAAGGAGTAAGAGACAAGGACATAAAGCTTGCCACCTACATTTTGGTAAAGGATCATGACAGCATCTAAGAAAAAAACATGAAGATTCACAGTCACATAGTTTATAAACTGAGCACATATCTTTTCAACAGTGTTTTTTCGGACACAAATTATCAACCTGTCCGAGTTTGAAATCCTAGGTTGTCTGATAAGCCACTGGCAAACAGGAAGTAACTCTGAGATCTACAACAACGCTTCTAATACTGGTATCTTCCAGTAAGCCAGGAACACTGGAATTGCATGCGTGCAGAAGAACTCAAGTAATTGATTTTAAAAAGCAGCCATACATTTAAAAGTGCTGTGAAATAAAAAGCAAGTGCTGTATGTGTAATTTGTAGGTGTTACCTGAGACCAAATTTATCCCCAGAAGCAAATGTGCACTCCCTCCCCAAGAATACCTCTTTAAACAAAATTAAAGAAATTAAGTAACAGAGCTGTCTACCTGAGGCTCTAGGTGACCTAAAAAAAGTAATCATTCACTGCATTCAATTAAATTTATGTATGTCTCAGCAGTATTAGCCTAGTTCAGACACCCAAGGCCAGCAGAAGCCAAGCTACTTTTCCTTCCACCCTGCAAGAGGCACAGCTCCCCCTCCCTACTGACAGCCTCTCAAGCCAACCAGCTGTGCCCCAAACCCAGACTGTGGAGGACTAGGAAGGCAAAAGCTCTGCCACCACTTTGTGCTGCAGACTGTAGCTGAGATGGGACAGGGGCGTGCGGTCTCTCAGACGGACCATCTGAAGTCTGGTTTGGAAAGAATAGAGAGGGAAAGATGGGAGAAAAAGACCTAAATGGCATACTAAGACCCAACAAAGAGAAAAAGGGTTGTGTGGGTACTCAGGAACTAGCAGGAAGCGTTGGAGATGGATACATCATTCACCGAAGCAAAATGGTGCTCCAAACAATGGCTGTAAAAGTGAGGTGAAAGGAAAATAACTGTGGTCACCAAATCCTTTTGGGACAGAAGAGGTGAACGTACATCTAAGTCTTAACTTCTGGTACTTTCATTACTCTGTGGTCTGTTTTCTTACCTGCAGAAAGTTATTAAGCTGGTTCTTGGACTTCTCCATGAACTTCTGGTCTATGGATTTGAAGGGCAGCTTGCTGAGTGAAGGCAACTGAACTTTCTTTAACGATGGAAAGCACTGTAGGAGAAAGGGCAACTCAGCATGGGTGTGCAGAAAAACACAACAGTGGTGCCAGTTCTAAATGGAAATGAGACCCTTGCATCTAAACCTTTCTGCAACTCCCAACACCACCATTATCAATCTTTCACAAGACAGAGAAGGTAGAGCAAATTAAGAGGAAATCTCCTCTGTCCCAAAAGTCTGTCACTTTCAGTACCTCTCTGGAAGCCAACCAAAACAAAATTCAGTCTTTACAACAGTGGCAGGTACAATTGCATTTATTTGGATGTTGGGTCACTTCAGTGAAACACTCATTATTATTAAAAAAGAATTATAAGTAATTTATGAACATTTGGCAGAAGCAAGATATGTGTGGATAACGAACCTAAAAAGAGTGAAAGCCCAAACACTGCACTAAGAACTGGTCACATTTTTATGTCGTTTTCAGTGTAGGCTTTTTTCTCCAATCCCCATATAACCCTGACAATTTTTAGCAATCTGCATCCTCTCCCTGACTTGAGATCCATACCTCACTGAGCTTCCGGTGTAGGCTCTGAAACTCACTGAGCTTCCTGGGAACAGTCCAATTCTTAGTTTCAGATCCACCGACTTCTTGTAAACTCACCAGGACAGAGTAACAGGGCACTTGTTCTCCGTTCTCTTCTAAAACCTAATGGGAGAAAACAAAGAAGCCAACATAAAGTACAGACGAAGTACAACTCAAACAGAAGAGCAATTTGTGCTGCCAGGTTGTCTTGCAAATTCACCATCACTGCACAAAATTTAAGTCTCTTTGTAGAGTTGATACATCAGATGATCTACGGAAAACTTGGGAAAGAAAGGAGTTCAGAAGAGGTGTTTTTTTCCCCCCCATGCAAATACAAAGTATACACGTACACAAAAGTAGAAGGAAAGCACATGCAATTCTTTTAATCCTTCTCTTTGTGCAAGTTTGAGCCACCAGAGAAGATGAAGACCCATAAAACCATACCTCGCCTGAGATGATGAAGGCTTTCCACATGCCGAGATTCTCACACCACCAGTCTGTTCTTGCAATGTGCAACTGAAGGTCGTTGTGCTCTCTCTCCATCAGAGTGATCTCATCCTTCAGCTTAGAAACAATCTGCAGAGGAAGATTAACCAATTACCCATGGGAAGAAAAACCTCGGGTGGCAAGTCTAGTCATGTTTCTGAGGCTACTATTCAGAAAGGTAAAAACACCCAAAAGACCAATCCACATGCAAAAGAAAATCATGAGCGTAGACTTGTACAATACATTAACCTCAAAGATCAGCCCCAGTACTAAAATGAAAAACATGTCAGAAAGGCACGATACTGTTACACTCTCAGGATAAAAGAAGCACGTTAAACAGGATTATTTACTACACAATTTATATGTTTTATTCAAACTTGAAATTGTGATTACTGCAGTGCCACTTCCCCAAGGGCTCCTCCCTACACTTTCCCATTTTGGATAGACATGATGAGATGGAAGAGGTTGGAAATACTTTTGCTGATATCTGTAACCTAACTGTCTACACCTAATAGCAGGAGACAGTATCTAGAAAGGGTGGAAGTACACAGAGAATCAGAAATCAGTAGAAGCAGCTGATTCATGAGCCTTTGTTGTAAAACTCATACCACAGGGGTATATCCTAGCAGCAGACTGTACAGAGCAACAGTCTGTCAGAAATCAGGAGATAATCTACGTGACTGATCCATAAAAGACTGTCCACAACAATCAGAACACATACTTTATGTCATTAAATTACCAAGGTTGGAAAAGGCCTCCAAGATCATCCAAGTCCAACCATCTATGGTTCCTCTATGAATCCTTCTATCATCAGTATTTTCACACTAAACCGTAGTAGTTTAGTGTCCTCTGCGTGTACATACAAAACTATACCAATATCATGTTCACTACCAGTGTTCCCACTGGGAATACAAAAGACCTGAACATGTTAACATCAAGAAATGCCTGCACTTCTATCAGGAGTAAAGTGAAAGTGGGACAGACTTCAGCTCAGTGCAGCCCTGCTTTATGTCAGTACTTGTGTGATACAGCTTCATTTTGCAAACACTAGGAAATGCTCTGGGAAACATGAAGCTTTTGCCTTGCTGTTGAAGAGAAGACTGAACTCCAGAAAGAACGTAGCCATGCACAAGGATGGATGTAGAGCTGCTGAACCAGGCGTGGAGGGAACAGAGGGAGCAAAGCTGGCCAGTGTGGCCTCCAAGGCTACTGCTCACACTCTGCTTTACAGGTAACTGTCCCCGGAGTGATGAGAATGAATGGGCTGTCAACTTCTGTTCAGACCAGCATTGCTGCACTCACCCCACATGAAGTAACAAAAGAAGGTAGGAAGAACCCAGCCCTGAGCCATGGCACAGGCCATTTCAGCCATCGCCCCAGAATTTTAGGCTGATGAAAGTATGCCCTACAGCTTTCCTCCTTATAAATGAAATTAGTCACTTCTACGGATCTTCTGCCCCTTTATTTAAGCAAACTCATTGCATATTTGGCCACTGTGACACCGTGCCGCGCTACTTCCAAGCCAGCAGAGGGAGCAGCAGTTCACGAGCACAGCCCTACGCCGCAGCACTGCAGATGCAGCGGGGACACAGAGCCAGCTGCCACCAACGATTGATTATACAGATCCAAGTGGGCAGAGACGCAAGGAAGAAATCCGATTTGCTGTGGACAGGGCAACAAGACTATGGGAGAGAGGTCATTATGCTACAACAAACAAAACCATTTAAAGCTCATCTGCAGTTGTATTGACGGTAGCATTAAAAAAAATGGAAAAAAAAAGTTATCACCAAGCTCTGATTGCACTTTTTAAAACAGGATGAACAAAAAAGGCATCAGACTTGTCCAGAAAGGGCCTGATATGACTGGATATAAATTAATATATATGTTAATATGTAACAATATGAAAAAAGGACTGAACACAGCCAAGGAACTCACCTTTTTGTTGGGTTTTGGTGAATTGCATATGGAATTTAGAGCCTGTTTCTTATATTTAAGCTTGTCGTTCAGTTGGCGAAGCTTATTTACAGCATAACTGGCCTGTTCATTGATTCTTGTGCTGCATTCTTCCGTAGCCTCTCCACAACCTTGGCTCTAGGAATAGAGGATGAGGGTGACTGCATCATTAAGGCGAGAAAAGGAGAAATTTCTCATTTGCTCCAAATGCATTTCATGTGTAAGAGGACATCTAGATCAAGGCGGAGGCTTAATGGCATACTGGTATAACAGATTCTAATGTACACTTCAACCACCAGATCCAACAAGAAACTTGAGAAAAAAAATGTTGAATTATAATCCATACTACAGCTCCATGAAACTCTTTCAATGGAAAACTACCTTTGAGCTAAGAGACTTCGGTGTAACAGGAAGAAACAAAGTTTCTTTTAAAAGCAACAACAGCTTAGTAACTTGATACTCAGAGTCAGATATGAAAGCAAACACTGGGCACTAAAAGGTAACCAGGCAAGGGTAAAAAAATGAAACCAGAGATCTACCGCACAGCTCATCCTCCAACAAACCTTCACAAAACAGCTTTACCAGCTTCCAGAACCAGCTAACCACATCCTTTCTCTTCATAAACAGACTTTACTGCTGTTTTTAGAAATGCTAATAAAAAAATGTGTCAAAGGCACATACATATGCGTTACCTAAATTCAGAAATCATTTTCTCACACTCAAACCAACCAATTTTCCCATCTGCTGCACTGCAAGCACGTGGGGAAAAAAAAAAAGCATAACTTGGCACTTTTCAGTGACTTCCTCTTCAACACCTTCTGACATCTATGTTAACCTCTCTGCTTTTACTCCAGCTCCTGAAGCAGGAATGAGCAGGCTGAGACCCAGCCAACAGCGTTGTGATGCAGCCACCATCAATCCTCCAAAGCCTGAGGTCTGCCCATGACCGAACGGCTCTTAACTTTATCAGTGGGGTAAAACTGATCCCACAGACAATGCAAAGACTTTGTTATGTAATGGTATTTCCACTAAAGTTTAATCTCGGTTTAGCACACAGCCAACGGAAGGAAACCTGAGTTCATATCTTAGTGAAATCAGCCTGAGAAAGGTTACAGTGGCAGCATTAATTAACCTCTGCAGTCTGATCCTCCTAAAAGAAGGAAACGTAAGGCAGAATTCAGGAGTTTTAGGCTAAGAAATCCATGCCCTTGCCCCACTCTGCCTGTCTCCTATGTGGCTGAGCAAATATTAGCAGCATGCCCTGCTCTGGCTGTTCTACGTGATCTGCAAACTCAGCGAGTCAGAGACTGCTTCCAAGCACACGCATGGAGCTTAGCTCACAGCTTTTTATTGTCTCCTGGCACTACAATAATACCAATAATAAATATTAGCTATGCTAGACTTCATTCAAAACTCCACTGACCATAAATTAAACACTTGCAGCACCTGCAGGGAAGCGCAGGCGTAAGTAAGGATCAGGAATACTAGTTTCAACAGGGACAAGCTGGCAGCTACTCACACCAAGCCTGGCTCCAGTCACTGAAGGACTGCATTTAATTAGGAAGCAGTGAGGCTCTGCTCCCAGAGGAAGGCTCTGAGATCCGTCATTAAATGATTCTAAGCCTTTCAGCAGAAAAACACTGCTGAATGCAAGTTCGTCATTAAGATGCAAGATAGCAAGTTGCCTCCATTAGAATTATCAGATTTACCAAATAAACAATACTCAAAGCTGAGTCAGTAATGAATTGTGCTGCTTTCACCTAAGCTCCCCTGCACAACTTCCATTTCCACTGGGTCTCCAGAACAGACTTCACACTCTCTGCAGTGATCTGCAACACAGCACCAGTGTAGCAGATGTAACAGTATAGGAGGCTCTCTAGACCAGGTTGCACAGGTTATTCGTGGGGAGAAAAGACTGCTAGCTAGTAGCTGATATTTTCACCCACGTCTGAAAGGCTATTAGAAACTTCTAGAAGAATAACTTGCTGTAATTTATTCTCACCCCAAATACCCTGAAGCCTGGCACATAGCTGTTAGGATGGCTCTATTAGATGATGCTCTAACAGCACATGCAACTTCACACCTAGCTTGTGATTAAAATAAAATGCAGAAAAACTTTAACGTTGAAAAATTTGGCCATATTTTGCTTTTTAAGGTTTCACAGCAAACACAGCCTTCAAACAGGGCACGCATTTAACCAAGTACTGAGAGGAAGCACAGATGATGCCCACGTCCAAAATGGGAATGTTTTGACAGTAAACATTACCTGAGAGTCAGTTCAGTCCTAAAGCATGATATCAGTTTTCCTTGAGGAATGGATTATCACCATTGGTGAGAATGGTTAGACTGAGCAAAATACATGAAAAAAATAAAAAGCACAGAGCTCAGAACAGAAAGTGCTGTGCAAAAAGACCAACAGCATTTTTCTCCAAGTCCCAACCAGGACATTCCTGACATATCTACCACACTCAACACACAGCTGGGTCAGCCATGAAGAAAGCAAGCACATCTCAAAACCTTTGTCAAGGAAAAGGACTTGGGGAGAAATTAACAATCAAAAAGTTGAGCAAGCTCTCAAAATCTGTATGGGAAGTAATTTCTTTACAACAGCTCATCTTTGATGATTTGCTGACATGAGAACTACAGACTACAACAGTTCATCTGCAGAAGTTGAAGTAATATTTACACAGTAAGCAGAAAAGCCTTATGTTTTAGAATAACTGCTTCTAAATGCTCAGGTTGGCATCAGCATCTCTGGCTTCTGCTCCCATTTTTCTCACATAGATTCAGTTTTTGACAAACCAGCATATTTTACGCTGTTCTGAGTAATTCCATGTGTAAAACAAGGAAATTACTGCTGCCCTGAAGCTGCAGCCAAAGTGAACGACACTCACCAGCCTGAGAGACACCCTTGTTAAAGTGTTCTTGAATCAAAATAACCAGTTGCCCCAACATGACTGATGTAGAGAAGCCACTGGAAATGTCTGCCCCAAGGCAGCAGCTGTTGGGTTACTGCTTGCCATTTCAGCATCTCCAGTCCCAACTGCTATTGTAATCAGTTTATTCTTCAACATGGCCTATTGATTTGTTCCATAAATTAATAAAAAGCACTAAGATTCTATTTTTTCCATTACTTTTCCTTTCTTGCAACTTTAATACCTACTTAGTACCTAGCATTGTGCTTGGAAAGCAGGAATGGAGAATGCCCAAAATCACTGAGACTTCCTTGACTGAAAAATGAAACAACTAAGTGTGTATGAGGTATCCTGCATTCTGTGGTACTAAAAAGCAAAAAAAACAAACTCTTTTGTTTCAGAGATTGCAAACACTGAGTTTATCCTATGAAACTACAGAAGTGATGATATTTATTAACATAGGGGAAAAAAGAAAAAAAAAAAAGGAACCCAAAGCTCAAGGACAGAAGATGCTTCCACACTTTAAGCAGGATCATCTCCAGCTCACTGTAACAAAGCAATGTCGAAAGAAATTGCCCACGTGACTCACCACTTCATCTTTGTCCTCAGGAGTTACTTGGACAGAACTTCTTTCTTCCTCCTTCTTGACTGATCTCTCATATAAATCACTGACAATAAATGAGGGGTAGTATCTGTCCTTCAGAGTTTCGTAAACATCTGCCTGAATTCTGTAGAACACTTCAATGCCTTTATTACCCACAAGACTTTGCTCTATTTCTTTATAAAGTGATTTTTCCACAGGTATTTCTCTGCTTTCCACAAAAAAATTCTGGTAGATGTCACTCACCAGCTGAGGTATTTCAGCCTGCAAAGCAAAGAGGGGGACAGGGAGAAGAGAATAATAACAACATTCACAGTGCCAGGATGGCTCTGGATCCAGGTGCATAACTTGGAGGGTGACCAAGCTGATTTCATGCCTAGATGAACGAGCACATTTGTGAGCCTCTTATTGAGATCAGGCACTCTGCCTGTGCACCTGAGCAAAACAGCCCATTTCACAAGGTGAACACTGATATTTGTTAAGTGAAGAAACAGCTGTGTTCTAAAATTATCAATGCTTCCACACCCAATGCTTTTAAAAGCATGCCAGAGACACATGTACTTGTACAGGCTGAAACTGGGTATTTCCAAAACAAAACCAACATCCTGTTGCACACTTTCTCTCTAGCAGAGTGGGAAACAAGTACTTTTACCTACAAGGTATCTTGTTTAAACAGGTCACGTTGCTACATAAAAAAAAATAAAACAGTAAACTACTGTCACTATCAAATAAGTCCATGATTTTTAATTGCCATATTATCCCCCAAACATTAAGCAGCTAAAGTCCTAAATTGCTCAGTATCCATCCTATGGTATTGCTATTTTAAAAGCAAGCAGATATTTTATATGCTCATATACAACATTGTATATGTTCATACACAAGCTGCATGGACTTGCTGTTTTTCCCACCTTGTTTGCACTCCTCAGGTTCTCCACAGACTCCCACAGATCAATCAAAGTCACCTTATCCATTCTGTCCATATAGATTCGAAAATGCTCTCGGTACGAAGGGTTGGCCAAAATTTCTTCAAACTGAAGAATCTGAAGAAAAGAAAAACGAGTGTAAAACCTCTGCAAATACCTACCTGGCACCAAACAGCAAATCTTCATCGTTGGTCCAGATCACAGTAACTAAGGTAATCAAACTATGCTTCCAAGGTGAACTTCCCAAGAGATTGAATTCTTTCACTTGCTGCCCACAGGTTTTCAAGTAGTTCAGCAACATTTTGTTAACGTAACTTCAGAGCTGCAGGGGAAAACATTATGCTTATGTCCTCTTGTTATCAAAACCAGACAGCTGTACACACATGGGAAACAACTCAAAAAAAGATGACGCACATCATCTGCTCTGAAAAGTTTACGTTTTCTTTGCTACTCATAAATCACAATGACAACTCTGTGGATTTAGAGAAAGGCAAATGTTAGTCACTACCCTTCATTTTTAAGGAAAAACAATAAGCATTGCTCTCAGAAGTGAAGAGTCACCTCTCCAATTTTTCTCCCCAAAAGCAGCATCCACCTCAATACAATAGGAGGAGGTTTGTACATGGGAAAACTCAGTCTTAAAATGGCACTCTTATGTAAGTCTGTCTTTTTCAGAATGCCTTGAATAATCTCCTGATGTCTTCTCCTCACATCATTACAATGAATCATGAACAATAATTAATTTACTCACAGACACTACAGCTTAAATTAATTTTGATATTCAGGGCTTCATTTTGAGCTTTTCTCAGTTTGCTACTTGATGTGGAAGCCCACTCCTGCCACAAGACATGCCATCTTCAGCCAACAGCAAAAACAGCAATTCCATCTCTCCTTTATAGCCCCACATGCCATACCACCACTTACCCTGACAGTTTTACATTCAGAAGCTCAGAAATCACAGTGAAAATCTCACCAGTCACCTGCTCAATCAGTGTCTATCCAAGGACTGAGATGGAAGCAAGCTCTTCCACAGGAGTTTCAACCATGTCCTCACCAGTATCATTATAAGAACAGACCACCTGTGCCTTAAGACACTATCAGATGGCTTCTGGGTGGAATTTTCTCTGGTACTTCACAGCAACTCTTAGCATTTGTGGATCATAGCTACACTAAGGAGATTCTGCAGCTCCATAGGCTAAACATCGCAGAGCTGGCCATGATTATTTGTGCTCTGTACAACAGCCACAAACAAGTCATTTGCTAAACCAACACAGACAAGAAGAACTCAATTAAGACTGCAGTGCTCTGCAAATACAATTTCTAAGAAAAAGGTCCAGGAGAAGATTAGGAGAAAACCTTTATATATTACACTAATTAAAACTCTATTTTCTCTGGAAGCAAATCTAACACCCTGGGCAGAGTGTAAAGCAGTATCAGAGCTACTGACAATTTGGAGTCAGGTGGGTAGCTTGGTGTCTTTGTTAGTTTTAAACATATGATTATAATTTACACACTTGAAATAATGACCTAAGTGAAATGTGCAAAATCTATACAGTTTATGACTCATTTATGAAAGAAAAAAAGGGACGCTTTTTCATAGCAGAACATAATTACAAAAGTATTTCAAAGCATGCCATTTTTATTTCTTAAATCTGTAACAGAAAAGCTGACAACTCCAAATAATCCATCCTCACATTTAAGACCATAATCAGAACATAAAGCCTTCCTAGCACCTCTATTACTGCCCTAAAACTGCAGGAAAGGTGAAGTAGGATGCAGAAATGACCAGTGGCCTAAATGCATATTTTGGTTTCAATTATTCTTTTTTCAGCTAGCACCAAATATTTCCCCAAGTTAATGACGTATTCAAGGTCCCATACTAAACTTACAAGGGACAGTAATTCAGAACGCTATCAGTAAATGTCTGTTTCTGACCTATTTCAAACACTCTAAAGAAAGGCAAAATGACAGTTTCTTCTTCAGGAGCTAGCTACTCTGCAGGTTAAGCACTAGCTTAACAGAAATGCTGTCACACCCAGGCTTCAAAGAGAAGTTAGGGGCCAGGAACAGGAACTTCGATATCAGCTTATCTGCTAAATCTCAAACAAACACTTTGCCCTGTTGCTATGAAAATCCTGAGTATTTAACCAAAATTGCCCACATAGGGCTGATAGCCTTTAAGAGCTCAGGGTGTAGCTATTGCAATACAGGCAGTGGATGGGAAGGAATGACAGTGAAGGCAGTACCCCCCAACAGAGCCAAGCCCTGGGCACTTTACTGTGCTCAGAGAAGAGCAGTATGATCACTGCCTTGAATACAGCCTCCTAGAACCACTTCCCCAGTCACATCACAGTGGGAACAAGAGAACAGAAAAGCAATTTTCCTATTCACTGTTCTGCCTGGATGAAGGAGAGGTTCTATGGTTTCTCTGTAGAAACATGCCAAAACATATGCTGAAGCAGAGCAGCACTAGATCCTATCGCTTCCACCACCAATGCAATCATCAGCACCTCTACCCAGTGCAGCTTCACTACCTGACTGTTATGGTTCTATGATTTTTGTTATATTATTGATACTCCACATCATAACATCATGTAGTGTATTGGGAGTTAAAGAGTTAATGCTCTAGCTGCATGGATGATCGACAGTTCTGGGTATACCTGTCTCAGAAGAGAAGAAGAACTCCATTCCCCAGAGGACTGTGCGATGCTTTGCATTTTTACATGTTTCCACTCAGAGGGAAAGATAAAAACTCTGTGGTCATGGGACACACTCTTTCCTTCAGGATCGACTCAGAGTGGGTGCTTGCTGCTGTCTTGCCTTCAGCATTAGCGTAAGGCCTTTGGTTTATCAGACACTCTCTCTTGCTCATTTTATTTGATTCATTAGCTTCAAGTCCAATTACATTGTAATATATTGCGTTATTTTGCTTTCTGATATCTTATTTAGTAAATGAGCTTTCCTCCTCAGATTGTTGCCGCTGTTTTGTTTCTAGGCCCATCTCCCTTTTCCCTTTTCCCCTTCCCTGGGGCATGTCTGTGGGTCCCCCACACCAATTGTCATGGAACCAGCCCAGAAAGGAGAGCAGATTAACCAAATTCTCCTACGAGCTGGCTTTGCTATCAAGCAAAACAAAGTGAAAGGGCCTGCACAAGAAATTCAGTTCCTAGCTATAAAGTGGCAAGATGGACGTCTGCACATCCCAACAGATGTGATGGACAAAATTACTGCCATGTATCCACCCACCAGTAAGACAGAAACCCAAGTTTTTCTGTGTGTAGTGCCTTTTGGAGAACGCATGTTCCAAACTACAGCCTCATTGTGAGCCCCCTTTATCAGGTGACGCGGAAGAAGAATGATTTTGTATGGGGCCCTGAGCAGCAGCAGGCTTTTGAGCAAATTAAGCAGGAGATAGCCCGTGCCATGGCCCTGGGGCCAGTGCGGATGGGACAGGATGTAAAGAACATCCTCTACACTGCTGCTGGAAAGGAAGGTCCCACTTGGAGTCTGTGGCAAAGAGCTTCTGGAGAGACCCGAGGCCAACCCCTTGGTTTCTGGAGTTGGGCGTACAGAGGGTCTGAGGAGCGCTACACTCCAACTGAGAAGGAGATCTTAGCCACGTACGAGGGTGTTTGAGCTGCTTCTGAAATAATCAGTACTGAAACATAGCTCCTTCTGGCACCTCGACTGCCAGGGCTGAACTGGATGTTCAAAGGAATGGTTCCTTCCACCCATCACACTACTGATGCCACTTGGAGTAAGCGGATTGCGCTGATTACACAGCGAGCTTGGATGGGGAACCTCAGTCATCCAGGAATCCTGGAGGTGATCATGGACTGGCCTGAAGGTAAAAAGTTTGAAACAACACCAGCAGAGGAGATATCACGTGCTAAAGAGGCCCCACCACACAATGAACTACCAGACAATGAAAAGAGATATGCTCTGTTCACAGATGGATCGTGTCGTACTGTGGGAAAGCACTGCAGATGGAAATCTGCTGTGTGGAGCCCCACATGACAAGTTGCAGAGGCCACTGAAGGAAAAGGAGAATCAAGCCAATTTGCAGAGGTAAAGGCTGTCCAACTGGCCTTAGATATTGCTGAACGTGAGAGGTGGCCAGTGCTTTATCTTTACACTGACTCATGGATGGTGGCAAATGCTTTATGGGGGTGGTTACAGCAATGGGAACAAAATGACTGGCAGCAAGGGGTAAACCTATTTGGGCTGCTGAACTGTGGAAAAACATTGCTGCCTGAATAAAGAATATGGTTGTAAAGGCGCGCCATGTAGATGCTCATGTTCCTAAGAGCTGGGCAACTGAAGAACAACAAAATAACCATCATGTAGATCAAGCTGCCAAAGTTAAGGTGACTCAAGTAGACTTGGACTGGCAACACAAGAGTGAATTATTTTTAGCTCAATGGGCCCATGAGACCTCGGGCCATCAAGGAAGAGATGCAACATATAAATGGGCTAGAGACCGAGGGGTGGACTTAACTATGGATACTATTGCACAGGTTATCCATGATTGTGATACATGCGCCACAATTAAACAAGCCAAGAGGATGAAACCTCTCTGGGGGGAAGGGCAATGGCAAAAGTATAAATACGGGGAGGTGTGGCAGGTTGATTATTATCACCTTGCCACGATCTCGCAATGGCAAGTGTTATGTACTCACCATGGTGGAAGCAACCACTGGGTGGCTTGAAACATATGCAGTACCCCATGCTACGGCCTGAAACGTCATATTAGGGCTTGAGAAACAAGTCCTGTGGTGACATGGCACTCCAGAGAGAATTGAGTCAGATAATGGGACTCATTTCAAAAATTCTCTTATAAATACTTGTTAAAATTATTATAAGGATGTAACAAAACTTAGAGATGCTTACACCAGGCAATAACTTTTGTTCTACCTACATATACAGATAAAGTCTTCTAATTGGAATACAGAAATTGCTGTGCTTTGCCCAGAGGGGCAGAGTAAATTACACAAGGAAGCAACTAAACAAAATTTAGCCAGGCTAATTAGCAAAGATTTTATTTTTGTAGCTGATGACTAATGCAACAGCAATTATGTTTCTTTTTTCCCCTCCCATTCCTAGAGTGACGTAGAAAATGAGCAGTCAACAGTCTTCACAGAGTTTTTCTGCAGGGACTGCTCTTAATTTTGCTAGTTGCTTTCCACAAGTGTTTGCTTTTGAGTAACTCAGTGTTTGCAAAACCCACAGCTATTTCCTACAGTAAATATAACAAGAGGCAAAGAAACATTGCACAAACATTGGTGAACATTTTTGAAATAAAGTTGCTACCACAACCTCATCAATTCCCTGAACACAGTATGCCATCTAATCTTTTCCCAATGTTCCATGGTGAGCAATACTCCAACCTGGCTGATAATCAGACCTTTCAAGCACTACAGCAATTATTCCCCAAGATAAACAAAATATGCAGCAATTAATTTACACTTCATTCCTGGGAGAAGGGAGGATTAATGACAGCAGGGTTAATATGAACCACTGCTAACATGCTTAGAATGACATTCAGGCAGTATAAGTTTTATTCAGTTCATACCTTCTGACTCTGAGAGCCATCACCATCGTCAGAAAAGCCATCTTCCTGCTGATCATAAGCAGGCCCTCCCAAGAGCCTTATTCTCTTCTCACATTGCTTCTTTGCCACTGTCAACTGATTAATGTACCTCTTCATGTTGCGAGCTCTCAGCAGGTCAGCTTTCATTGCTGCAGTTTCTTTCCCTTTTGAATCTGAGAACAAAGCAAATCAGAGACCGCCTTTTACAACACAAAAACTTAAATCTCCTCAACGCCTCTGTGACCTGTGTGATCACAGCATTTGTCATTTGGGAATCAACTGTGCCCATGAGTACGGCTGCTGAGAAGTTTATATACGCATTAGGATTATTTTGAAATGTTCTCCAATGATGCCTCAAGTGTTTCATGAAACAGTTCAGGAAAAAAGAAAAATCAAACGTCCATTGAATGCTGGTTTCTCCAACTCTCCATAGCTTGCCACCAGACAGATTTTACTACTGGCTGTATGTTTATCAGATGGCATTAGGATACTACCTGCAGACACGTGTACAATAACTCATGGAGCAGACAGTTTATGTACCTCACTGAACATAACGATGATGGAACATAACAAGGACTAGACTCAATTCCTCCCAGCTCAGCATTCCATATTCCTATGTGTATCACTTGTAAACTCAGATTTCTTGAGTTTGATGCAAACAGCACAACATACAGCCTCTCCTCCGGCCCATCTGAAAAGCTGAGATGACTAAGAAAAGATGTAATAATGCCCCAGCAAGACTGTATAATTCTGCCGAGTAAGGAAGCAAGAAGAAAGATAGTCATCTGAACAAGGCTTGGTCACTGAAGGTATAACTAAATAGAATACACAAACATCATAAAAAGACCTAAAAAGCAAAGCAAAACAAAACCCTAGGAGATAAAGCCGACAACACAAACCCCACCACATTGAAGTCATGCCTGTTTTACAGCTGCAGGGTACAAATGATTCACGTTTCTACATTGGTTTTCTTATCCTTCCGTTCAGGGAAACATTCCTGCTTCTTCAAGCTGCAGTTAGAGCTCTGTAGCAGAGCACTTGGGCTGCATTCAGCTCAGGATTAATTCACTGCTCAGGGATAAATGACAGAGATGTATTCTGCTATTATTTTTTTTTTTTTGCAATACCAATTGTAGTAAAAGAATGCTGTTTTTGTCCACAACGTATTTGCAGAATAGCTCCTGGAAAGAAGCAACCATACAGCTAGATCTGTAAATGGATACAAAGAAAAAGGAAACCTTTTTGGCATGACTTTAAATAGGTACCTAAAATACATTTCTAATACACTGAACTATCTTTCCTTTCAGATTTTCTTTTTTAGGGATAACTAAATGGGCAAAAAGCCATATGTAAATACCACGAGTTTTGCCTCTCATATACTGAGAGGCAACTCAAAGTGTGCAGAGCGCCCTAGAATCCCCACATATAACATGAATTCTGAAATACTTCCAAAATACTTTACCATTTTCTTAATTTTACATCATTTTCTGCATGTATTTTCACAGGTTGGTATGGAAGCTTCCTGATTCAAGAACTGTTAGCATTTTATTTACTAAGTATCATTTACATCTGAGCTGCCATATAACAGTGAACTACAGAGATATATTCACTGAGGCAAAAGATAAAATGCGTTTACCATGAAAGAAATAAGCCATCTGTTTTCCTGGCATGTTATCTCCACAGGGAAGTCAACAGAGCATTTAATTTAGTGTTTCAGTTCCCTGACCGGAGGTACCAGTATTACTGAGGGAAAAGGAGAGGAAACAAAAGGAAAAGGAAGAAACCTGAAGCACAAAATAGTTCTCCATCACAATGAAATATACTGACAACACAAAATACATGGACAGTAGACTGAAGCTGAAAGATTAAAACTCAACATTTCCCCTGCTCTTCCCAACTCCAAGATGGTTTCTGAAAGCTCAGTTTTCTCAATAGCTTAAATACTGCTACACATCTTAGAATCATAGAATCTTTAAGGTTGGAAAAGACATCTAAGACAATCCAGTCCAACTGCCCACCTTCCACCAATATTGCCTGATAAGCCATGTTCCTCAATACCACATCTACAAGTTCTTTAGATGCCTCCGTGGATGGTGACTCCACCACCTCCCTTGGCAGACTGTGCCAGTGCATTACCACTCTTCTGGAGAAGAAACGTTTCCTAACATCCAGTCTGAACCTTCCCCTGGCACAACCCCTCAGCCTCCTCTTCTCCTGACTGAATCTTACTCCCTTACTCCACTGAAGACACAGCCACCACTCTGCAGAGCTGACTGACTCTTGCTGCTCAAAAACCCATGCTTTACAAGTCCGTGACCAGTGCTATCCAATGACCGTTCAGCCTTCTTATAACTTCTTAGGAAAGAACAACACATTCTCAGAGGGTTTTAAAAGAAAACGCGTTTACTACCTTAAGTCTTATCATCCTGTAATTGCAGAAGGCCTCCAGGAAACAAAAACAAACCTCATACCACACCCGCTTCCTGGGATTAATTACTTTCAAAAATATCTTCACACCCATAAGGAGCCTCTCCATGTCAGAACCACTTGAGGTGGAGAGCTGAAGATCCCACTGCCAACCCGCTCCTGTCAGCAGGAGAGCCTGGCAGCAAGGTCCCTCTGCCAACAAATGCAGAGCACTGCACTGAGTAGCATGCCCTTTTAAATCCATCCTCTCCTATCACCACAGCACTGAAATACAAACATAAGCCTTTTCACCATTTCTGAGAATCAGTACGTTTGCAAAAATGCAAGATTTGAACATTTCCTTACTAGCAAAACTTTACAGTTTTCATGTTTTTCTTTCCCCTTTGAAAACAAACAAACAAAAAAACCTGCTCCTCATCAGCAAAACACTTCCTCCACAAGCTGCACGTGATTTTTCCAGCAGCAGCTAGTCAGGATCCTCTTTACTGTCCCTTTCTCCATAGAAGCAGCATACAAAAACATCTCATTTTAATCACAAAGTCACTCCACAAAAAACGTAACTCAAATGGAAACCCCTTGTTCCTTTAGAGCTTCAAGAAAGACAAGATGCCTGTCACCTGGCAACAAGCACAGCAGCACTGACTCCTCTCCATCTCTGAACAAGCACTGCACGTGCATGACTTCATGTGTTCTGTTAAGACTTTTTTGCAAGAGCTGATTTTAGCACATGCACTGCCTACCTAATGCTATGCTGAAGTTCTACTGAGTGTTTAGGCCACTGCTATGACATTTAACATGAACCACAGGTTTACAGAAAGATAGCAGTATTATACATCTACCTGACCACTGCAGGGCTAATCGAAATAGCAAATAAAGCAGGGCATTCTCCAAACACTTCTCTAACACCAACAGGCATGGGGCATCAACCACCTCACTAGGAAGCCTGTTCCAGTGTTTGACCACCTCAAGGTAAAGAAATGTCTCATCATATCCAGTCTGCATCTGCCTTGGAACTGCATGGTGCTGTTCCCATAACGCCCAGATCAAGTTGCTTAAACACCGCTCTGCAATGCAAACCAGGATTGATCAAATCATTTAGCTTACACAAGTATACGACGTGCTCATCCACAAGACAGAACCGCGGACAAGTGAAAACTCACAGGTTAAAAGCAGCTAGAGTTATTATTCAAGAGTCGCTCCCACTTCAAGTCTCATTCCCTCCTGTACACTCTCTCAGGCACAACACTGTTCTGACTTTCAAAACTTAATCTGTCCATAAGCATAAAGGTTGGTTCAAGCTATTGAAAATGTACTAAATCCCAAATATTTCAAGCAACATATCTAGGAGAAAGGCCTTAAAGGGATATGATAGAGAATTTAGGTGCTGATCCCTAGAAACATGAAGTGCAACACACCCTTCCATGTCACAGTGGCAGCATGCAATATTTGGTATGAGAGAACAGCAACATAACCCTGACCACATACAGCCTCAGTGCTCCTCTTGGTCATTTCTATCCAAATAGTCAGCCTTCTTCCCACCCTCTTCTGCTTTTGCTAGCTTACACAAAGAAACTCGGGAGGAGGAAGAAGCAGCTCCTCTGGGGAACTCATTTGAAAATCACAAATGTAAACTAATCAGTCTACCATGATCAGAGTCATGGCACCTCAGTTCACAAGAATGAAACAGGCAAGGCCTCACCAGGGCTGAGAGGAGAGTTCCCTCCCCATATTCACGTAAGCACAGCTGTTACTCTTAAAGCACAGCCAACAAGCTACGCAAAAATAACTGCGTACTCCTGTGTGAAGGACGGTGTGGTGGGAAGGCATAATCTAGTTTTGTCATAATTAAGTTAGATGGCATCTGTAACACACTGGAATGGAGAAGCATCCATTTTCTTCCACTGGAAATTACCATCTTGACAAAATCCACACTCACAACCCACTCTTCCAAGTTAGTCTGGAGCCTGAGTTTCCAGAAGAAAAGTCCCCTCCTACAGCTGAACATTCAACCACCTTTCAGAACGACAGTAATAAGAAGCCTATCCACAGACACTTCTGTTTCAGCATAACCCTCCTGCTCCACTTAGAAAAGCAAGCATCTAGATGCATAGTGGAAACGTTCAGCAGGAGAAACCTCTTGTCACTCAACAGATTTCTTCATTCAGAAATAAATGGCTACTTATTCAACCTGCTTGAAAAGGAACAATTTTCTCAACAAGGATCTCCTGAGGTCAGGTAACAGTGTGGTGTCTGAAAAACAGTTCTAAACTGTCACATGAGGATGGCTTCTGGTCATGCTGTTACACACACGGTGGAGGGCAAAGCAAAGTAGAAAGTAAATCAAATAAATCTATTCAGAATATAGGAAACAGTCTGCAAAGAGATTTGCTCAGTTTTACCCAAAGACAACTACATGCCTTCATGGTTTTGATGCCTTTGTTGCTGTTTGAAACAAAATCCACTGAGACAGTTTCCCTGTAGAATTCTCTAACACAGCATCAGAAAGAGATTAAAAAGTTCTGTCAAACTGCAGGACTAGTATATCTACATTACAGTAAATGTCAAACTATTTTAGCAGCTTACTTTGTAGCCATTTCATGACTGTTTCTGAAGCCTTTAGAAAAACTGAGACCTATTCTTCCTTCTAGAAGGACAGGCCTTCTCCAACTCATGCCACAATGCCCGGTCTACAGATTGATCCACTTACAAAACTGCTCTCCTAGAATATAGCAAACAAACCTCCAGATAAGCATTTGTAGTCATTCAAAATGTAAAGGATAAACGTTTCCTGAAATGTAGCTCAAATTTGATTCATTATTTCCAAGAGATCAACTCTTACCAAAAGGTAAGTTGAGGAGAGGGTTGGATTTTGGTTTTTGTTTTCAGGGAGATGGATAAAGATGTTATTCTTCCAACCAGAGCACATGCAGTTCAGGAAAAGAACACAGTCCAAAAATATCAACAGGAAGAAACAGGGATGAGTAAAAAGCAAACCTCCTTCTGCAGTCATTGCTGCAATGACCCTGACAGTTTTGGAAGAGGGTATACAGAAGGATGGTTAGGAAAAAAAGCAAATGCTGAAAGATTCAGCAATTCTGTGTAAATGGGGAACACAGTGTCAGCACACAAGATAACAGCTTCTACTTACAACAGCCTGCACAACTCCAAAAATAAATTCCCAACACCTCTGCAAACATTAATGCCACACTAGATTTCTTACTGTTCTTTAGCAACGACTGAAAGCGATCCTGGACATAGAAGTTACACCACACATCCACAACAGGCATTGTACTGTAAACCCCTGAAATCATTCTATCTCAGCCTTTCAAGATATTTGACTCCCTTGGGGAGTCAAATGCAAAACTTACTGCTTAAAATGAATCAGATGCTTTTGTACGTTTTCCTTTGCTCTTCTAGGCTCACATGCCAGAAGATTCAAGTGACAAATCTGAAAAGAAAAAAGACCCTATAACATGCCATTTTTTTCCACTAGTATGGTTTAATACAAATGACGTTCAGAAATACTTTCTGCTTTTATCAGAAGGCTTTAACAGCTAGACATTTTGCCAATGGGTAGCACCAGTGTGAGTTAAATTAAGAACTTTGACCTTGGTGAGGGACAAACATTCCTCTCAAACATCCCTGGATGCTGGCATTAAAGGCATACTTCAATGTTACTGGGTCAAGTCACACAAAGTCAGGGAACCATAGCTCATATGAGAAGTCATCACACTCTGCAACATCACCCTCGAGCAACTCAAATAACACACACCTAATATTTTTTGTAAACTAAAATATTTTTGGTCTCATCAATCAAGATGGAAGGTACACACCCCTGTTCAGTCCTATTTCTTGCTGGTCCTGTACTTGGACAGAGTTTACTTCATTTAGATAGCAGCTAGGCACTCACTGCTGTAGAGCACTGCCCACCCATGCTGTACCAAATGCACCTCACAGTTGTTGCTGTACCTTTTCTTACTAAAAACAATGTCTGGTGAAAATCCCAGGCCCCAAGGGATTTGCAAGAAGCTCTTTGTGTACGAATTATTCTTTATGCGCCCTAAGTCAACAGCCAGGTACTAACAATGAAGGTACATTCTCACAACACAACTCTCATCAGAAATGGAAATAGCTACAAGTTAAGACTTCACCAGGCTGGAATCAAAGCGAAGAGATGCCCTCTATATAAAATACAACAGCTCATTTAGTAATAGAAAAGGGGCAATATCACACACTGACCAGTCACACAATTACAGATAGGCAAATAGCTACTGGGGAAAGAGATTTTAGAAAAGAAAGAAAAAGGGACTGTGCGCTTTCATTTTGTATAAAGCTTACGTTTATAGCTATTCACCATGAAGTCTAGCAGTTGCAAGGTAGTGATACGGTGTGGCATTAAAAAAGTTAAGTATGAAGTAGTAACACATGGTGGTCTGTTCTATGAGCATTGACTTTTCTGGGGTTGTTTTTTCCACTCAGCACATGTGCATGTGTGTTTATTCCAAATTTTAAGGAAGGTACCACAGATGTTTTTCATTTGAACCTTCTTTCAGATTCATTACCAGATTAGAAAAAAGTTTCTACCTCCTCCAAAAAGAAATAAACAAAACTAAGACACGCAAACCTACACAAATAGATATATTTAAACCTCTTACAGTCTGGTGGATCCTCTTAAAGTTATACTGTGAAAAGAGTGAAACCAGAAACTTTGTGAGATGGAAAATTTAGTAGAGAAACTGAAAGGCAAGAAGTCTGCCTTAAAAGTATAACAGGATTGTACTGTAGGCCAGTGCTGAACATACTGTCCTACATAAGTCAAAAAACATCATTTTATTAAGGAACAGTTACTTAAATACAATAGCTCAGTTGGAAGGGACCTTCAAACAGCAAGTCCAACTGCCTGACCACTGCACAGCAAACCAAAAGTTAAGGTACATAAGTGAGAGTACTGTCAGTGTTCAAATGGCACTTGGACAGATGTGGGGCACTGACCACCCCTCTAGGAAGACTGCTCCAAAAGAGGCCATAATAATGCAGAACCAGCTTAACTACACAGTAAGTGGAACTTTATCTCCTTTGTCAGTTTAAATTGCACCATCCTTTTTACATCTATTCTGCAGAGCAAGGAACTTGCAGCTTCAGAAAAACCTCTTCTCTTCAGTGCTCAGTGTACAGTTAACTGGATAAACTCCACTGGATAAACTCCAGTGAAACAAAAAATAAAAAAACCCATCAGTAATTAACTGCAGGAGCCTAAACTGCATAAAAATATTCCCCAAATCAATTCTTCTCACAACAGAGACCTATGTTGCACAAATTGAAATACAGGCTTAGCAAGATTGATTTTCTCATCATGTACTCAGAGTTAACTTCCCCATTTCATTTTATTACTTTATGAAACCCATTTTCCATTCAATTCTCATCTAAGAAGCATTAGTGTTTCTCTTTCAGTGATGCACACTTGCACAAAAAACGATGCTAACTTTTACCTTGGTTTGGTACAATCAATATATCCTATAAGAATGCACATCTAGCTCTATTTTAGGATGTAAAAGGAATGAGTACCCGTGTTGTATTTTCAGAAATTCAAGGACGGACTCTAAACTCTTCAGACTGAAAAATCAATTGTCCCCTTGCCAACCCCTTGCCAACCCCTTGCCTCCTGAGGTGCTTCTTTTCTCTGTTTTTGCATTAATTTTTTTATTCCATTACACTCAAATCACCTTTAAAAGCTTTCTTATGTGACTCAAAAAAACCCCAAAACAACTGAATATCAAAATCTCTTAGTTTAGTTTACGTAGAAATCCATTCTTATACTAGAATTATAGAATGGCTTGGGCTGGAAGGGTCCTTAACTCCCCAGCCCCAACCTCTGCCATGGGCTACGTGCCCCCCCACCACAGCTTGGTCTCCAGAAATGTTCAGCAGTATTGATGAATGCCAATGCGTGTCATTTTTTTCCACGTGGAGGAATTCAATTCCACCCCTTTGCTTCATCCACACTTCCACGTCAGACACCATTCTGACAGACCGCCCCACTGCTGCCACCTGTCACACAGCAACACTACGTAATGGAATACTGGTGGGATGGTTCAACTTCCACTGCTGTACCACCATCATCTGCCTCCAGTGTTGTAGGCCAACAAAATAGGAGGCATTACTTCTGGAGCAGCCCAACGGGGGGGTGGGCTGCACTGTGAGCTGTGCCAGGCCACATGTGGCCCATGATTTGGACATGGCTTTAAACTAAAAGAGTTTTAGGTTATCAGGCATCCCCCCTTGTCCTGTCACTAGCAGACCACATCATACGTTGATCCCCTTCTGCTTGTAAGCTCCCTTAACCCACACTGTCCATTGCCTTTTATTACGGATCTCAAATGTATCCGTTCAAGCAAAACTTTCGCTTGATAATTTTTCCATCGATAAAATCTCTTGAAGATATACCACAGTTCTGGTGCATTCTGAGAACCATAAAAAGAAGTATATGCTTTCAACGTACATGCACGTGTAAAATGCAAGTTCACGTGCATTTCAAAAGGCAGACATTGCCAAAACACTGCGCAAAGATTTAAGAGCACTCAGTTCCACAAAACGAAAACATAATCCAAGTCAAAATAAAATCAGACTGATAATCACAGTGCACCATTTTTTATTCTATGTTTTGAATAAAGAAAAGACTGTATGAATAAAAAAGAGGAAGCAAGATTCTCAGAGTAAGAATTTGCAGCACCAGAAATGCAAGATGCAGCAAGTTCTGAAAATAAAAGCAATGTAAGTGCAACCTTTTCCTTGAGTTTAGATGGGGATAGCATGGGGGAAGGGGGGAAAACATCACTAAGTTTTTGGAAGAATCAGATAAATGAAATAGAACTGAGAAACTAAATGCACAGCATTCCTAAAATCTGTCTAAAAATCTCCCATAACCTGATCTATGTTATTTCTGGGGTTCAAATAGCTTTGCAAAATGAAAACAACAGATATGATTGGTAACAAGCAGGATTCTTACCTTTCTGCCTCTTCACTTGGGGAAAATTGCTGATTGCAGTTGCCTGAACTATTTCCACTACAATCTGATACCTAGTTTTAAAAACAGGGGGGGGATAAGGATGAAGAGGGAGGAGAGAAAGACAAAAAACACTTTATTATTATATTTTTTTCAGTGTATTCCTTATACAGCATAATTAAGAATGAATAAATAAACCATCTTCCTTCACCCCAAAAACTGAGTTGTTGCTCAGTATGAAAAGCAAATATAAACCTGCTGCAGGAAACTAGAACAGGAATTTAATTCAAGATCAGAAAGCTGTATATTAAGGTTCTACTAGCTAGTGTACATATATGAAACTTGTGTATCTTTCTGGGCGGAGGAAAAAATTGTGAATTACTACACTCCAGGAATAATTATAAGCAGCTAGTCACCCAATCCTATACTATGCACAATGTAAAACAGCTACAGTAAGTAAACTGAATTGTAATGTCAGTTTTGTAAGAAGGAAGGAAACAGCTTCCAATTAATCTTTTCTAAACCTCAAAATCCTCGTCATGGCAGCCTTTCACGTTTCTCTCAGTGCATTTCTTTATTACTAGTATTATTAGTTCCCAAAGTAAGGCTTCCAGTAAATTTCACTTCTAACTGTAGGAGTTCCCTAACCTCAATAATTAACTCCCTGATGAAGCCTGGAAACTCCTGGGAAGTCTCCCACTTCCAGAACTACTTAACCCTCTGTTTAAGAGGAGATCTGCGACCCTTAGAATACATGCTCCTTCATTTATGGTTCACCAACCTTACTGATTTCTCCACATTCTTCTTCTCTCCTGCAAATTTTTTTTAGTGTTTGTTAGGACCATCTTTGCCTCTTTGTAAGTGTACTGCTTACATTCACTTACAACTACATCAACCAGGCGTGTTTTTTTCCCCCCCGCAGTAATTCTGATTCTACACAACTCTTTCAATTACCAAGCAGAAACTTAAAAACCTGATTTGCCTAACTAATCAGTAATTCTATGATAACGTTTGCAAATACTTTTTTTTTTTTTAATCCCTATTTCCTTTTGCCATTACTTTCTCTTATTTCCAGCCATCACCACAGTTCAGTTCAGTACTTTGGAGGAGGAAGAGCAGCTCAAGGAATGTGGTGTTCTGCTGCATGAAGTCCTGCATTTAACTCCCTGCTCTGGGCAAAAGTTCACAGGTTTCCCAAACAATTCTGGACGGCTCACTTATGCTTTAGGTAGTGTGGTTCTGTCACCTGTAAACAGGCCACTCACCTCACTCAAGTGTTGTAAGGTTAAAAACACGGCACAAGATGAAATTACCAAGCACCACAGAACAAATAATAAATAAATACTGCCATATGGAAGGTAGTCCCCACTTTTACAGCTTCTTTCCTTCCAAATTTACACCCATTTGTTCTCACCCCTGGTTTTACACCTTTCCATTACCAATATGGCGATACACCTTTTCTTCTGTTCCTTATTTTAACGGAGATGCTCCACGTTACATCCTCAAAGACGCCATTTAACCTGTTCCTCCTAGGCCCAAACCACCACTCCAGTCACACTGCCCCACCTGACTGCAGCCCTTTCTCTCTGCAGATTTGGCTTGAACATTCTAGCAGCACACTCTGTGGTAACAAGATGATTAAAAATCTCTGGAACTTCTAAAAGTGCCGTATTCACTTGATTTTCAAGTAGTGACCCAAATACAACAAATTGGACCAATCACAGTCTTGCATGTACCTTCCCCTATTATATCTTCCTCAGTTCTGTGTCAAATTCATCCCTTCCCCTCATACCTTAAGTAGAAGACAGCACAGAACGTGAGATAACAGCCTTTCTTATCATGAATTGCATATTTACCTTTTGCTGCTCTATTAATAAAAGAATAAATAAAACATTTTCAAAGCAGAATTAAGAAGTACCCACCATCTTATTTCCTTATCACTATTTACTCCCTGCTACATTAACTCATCAAATCTTATCTCCAGTCCTCTTCTGACAGAAGTAAATTTGTTTCACATCTCTCACACAGAATTCATCTTCCCTTCCCCATTTATAGCACAGATAAATTGGAAGGCTGATGACTTGCATCTGATAGAAATGAGGGTAAAATTTCACTGTATAACTTCCTCTTGAATGAAATAAGGGCAACCTATTTTATGGAGACAATACTACAGGAATTAAACTCTGCCTCGCTTCATGACAACAACGAAAGTAAACATTAGAAGGGTAACTTTGAGAGAAGTTTGTAAATAACCATACAATATTTCCTTCCCTGGAAACTTTTTTGGTGTTTGCATTTTCCAAACAAATTCAGGAAAAACAAACTACAGAACACCTCCTAAGAAAACACTGAATTACTTCTTATGAAAACAAACATCAGTTCCACAAATGTCTCTTACAAAAACAGGAAGATATTTCCAAAAAGCAAAAGAGAAATTCTGTTAAGAAATGATGTGATCAAAAGTCAGAAGATATCAATGCCACAGATATTAATAAACTGTGAATTCCCAACTTTCTCCAGAATTAATGATAAATAGTTCCTGCATCACTTAAATAAGCTCTAAAAACAGAAGACATACAAACAATACAGAACATATGTATGAGGGGGGGGGGAGAGAGAGAGAGAGATTTTCTTCTCAAGGCAATGATTCAAACCAGGGAGAGGAAAAGAAAGATTTAGAAAACATCCTAGCACCATTACTAGCATTTGAATGAAAGCCATTTTGCAAGGCAGAAAGCTGGTATGTTTCCTCACAAGCAGATGCAGCACTCCACCTCTCCTTTCTGATCTCCTCACCAAAAGCAACAAAATTCTTTACCCACAGGTATCTGCTGATCCAGCTGGGAAATCTCCCATACTTATCCAATAACAAATACCTGGTTCTGGTCACAGGAAAGCTTAGCAAGGCTGTGCTAATGAGATCAGCCTGAAAAGATACTTATGGGACACCTCTGCTGTAACGTCACACGCCTATATATTAGAGCACCCAGGAACTTGAGCTTTCTTGACTGCAGTCAGCCTAGAGTCTGAGGACTGGCCTGTTTTATTCAAAAACACATCTTATGTTTATTTTAGTAAATAGGCAGTAATTAAATTCATCTGCAAAGATAAAACATGGCAGGGACGCTTCAAAGAAACATTTAAGTCTCCCAGCAACTGTAGTGCCTTGGGATAATTTCCTCAAAGCTAAGCCTACACAGAAAACTGTTACTACTTAAATTTGTCCTTTTCCAAGATGTTACATGGCAACATCAGGAGCAATAGGAGGAGGCTGAACATTCATAAATGCCACACGCCAGCTCAGAATAGTTGGTAAAAAGTGATTTCCAAGTAAAACCAGGAAACAAAGCTTTTGATAAACAGTTTCATTACCCAGAATAGACAGGTCTCCAAGTTAGATGCTGAGTACAGTGTACCAGTAATTCATTTCTTGTAGGACAAGAACTGGAAGCATTTACCTCACTCCCATCACTCTAAGGGAAGCTAACCATGTTCCTTTGTGTTCCAAGGACTTGTTCTGCTCTTAGATGGTTTATCTTTTAAGTTCTCCTGTGTGGAGTCAGGAGTTGAACCTGATGATACTTGCAGGTCCCTTCCAACTCTTTAATTTCCTCTTTACAGATTTTTCCTCTGGTTTGCTGATGGGAAATACAACCTGAAATACTAATTTGTGCATCTCAAGTACCATTCGTTTTGCTCATCCATATAGGGACCGCTGTTTGGTTTCCTTGACATAAATCTGCAAACTTTCTTTGGAACATCATGAAAGCTTTGCAAAATGTACTACCCAATTTTGAGGTGACTACAGGTAGGCCCATCTCTCTTTAAGTGCTAGGGACCAAAGAGAAGAGTAACCCTTCCTCCCACATGAGATTGCTTTTTACAAATGCCGCCACAGGGACAGGCTCTGCACGGCAGAAGGAAAAGCACAGCCCCCAGAATCAAATACTATTTTCTCCTCTTTGAAATTAAATGAATTTTTCCTGGATATTTTCTATTTTAATACTGATCAATATTACACGGGGTGTATGAGAACATCTCAAAATGATAGTAGTCGAACTCCACAGACCAGAAAGCAAAAACCTCAATGCAGCCAAAACCACAATTTCATGAAGCAAATTCTCTACCTGATTAGAGAACACAGTTTAGGATGACCTATCAGCTAAAAAGAGAGCGCACTGAGTGCATTAATGTGCCTGAATAACAACAACAGAAGAGTTGGGTTTCTTTTGAAACAAGCAGATGCATTAGCGTGATTATGCTACTAAATACGATGTCAATTAGGTTTTAGACAGAGTCTAATAGAGACTAATTCCTGCTCTCAGTGAAGGCACACTGGCCTAGAGTAAAGAGCAAATTTTACAGCAGATGAGCAATAAGTAGCCAAGCAACAAGATAATTTCACCATCACCTTAATGCATTTTCCTGTCTCAGAAATGCAAGTGGTTTCAGAATCAGGGAAAAGAACAAGAGAAAGTATTTATGCTGCCCACAGTACTCCATCTTGGTACACCATCACTTGGCCTGATCAAGCTGAGTCTAACAAAAGGTCTGGGTCACAGCAGATGACCCAGAGTGCACCAAATGGAGTCGATGTGCGTGTGTCTTTCAGATGTTGCTGTAGCCATTTAGGAAGAAAGCTAACTCGTGGCAGCAATTGAAGGGAGCTAGGAAAAAGCAAAAAATAAATGTTCTGGTTACCAGTGACAGATTAGGACCAGCACTCTGAAAATGGGTTCAACGGTTTTCAAAAGCTTTAGTGTGTTCAACAAAACCAAGACAACACAAAAACTCTATCAGAATAGTATCCCTTTGGCCTGCTTCCCAGGCTTCACTAGTTCTTTATCTTTTCTCTTGCATCAGAAATCACAGGAGAAACAGCACAGCTGTAAAGATAAGGCAAGTGTAAAGATCATCTCATGCTTGGGCAAACAGGTTCAAGATGCACACGCGTATGTTATGACAGAAGTTGGAAATAAAATTAGGTGGTAGCAGATTTTTATAAGAGGAATGGAAACTGTGCTCAGTTCCAGCTAAGTGGAATTTCTTAACATTTTCTACCATCAAACTGAAAAGCTGAATGTATTATAGATTAATGAATACTGTGGTCTGTCATCTTAATTGTCTCTGCTTTGCCAAAATAAATCTAAAATTGAATTGAAAATACACCTCATTTGAATCTCAGTATCTGGATAGCAAAAGCAGCATGTTAAGTTTCAAATAAGCTACAGTGAAACATCAAGTACCTCAGCTGTTTCAGGAATTCAACATCGGTGTTGCTGTTAATCAGCTTGATGAACTCCTCATACGAAGGAGCATATGTGTAGTCTTTCTTCTGATGCTCATTCATCTGTTCTCTGTACTCCAGCTGGCTGAGCAGCATTTGGTTGATATAATCTGGATCACCCAGCAGCTCCACCACTGGCTTCAGTACTGGAGAGAAAAAATATTTTAAAACAAAATCCTTATGTTGAGGGATAACTGACGTACTTCACTACAATACTACATGTAAGAGGCAAAAATAGCTGCAAAAAAAATTGATATGAATTTCAAACCAGTCTCCTGAACTACATAGCACATTTGAGACCTCGCATCTCTTCATGAGAAAATCGTTCATGCCATTACCCAAAGCAATGTACACTGACAAAGTTGAGCCCCATTTGGGAAATTTCAAATGGATAGCTTGGAAGCTATGACATTAAACCATCATTTGTAATGGCTGGAAAATGAACTGAAACGCATGATGTACTTGAGACTTCGTAACTTCCAGATTTGAATTCAATGATATTAAAAAAACGAAAAGCAGATTTACAATTGAATTAAAGCATATCTAATAAAATGAAAAGCAAAATAGAAAACCTTCAATAAAAAAAATCGGATAATTCAAAGTCTAAAACAAATCAAATCTGGTACCATAATTTAATCAATCACATCTATGGATTCTGTGTATCTGAATAAAGCTCAATAGGTTAAAATTATTCATATCATAACTAAAAATAGTGCAAATGAAGACTACAAAAGGGTTCTCCTATGGAACAAAAATAACAATAGAAGGAATGGACAAAAGGGATTTTATACTGAAAGGCACTAAGGAACCTGGCAACAAGTCAGAACAGTCAAATAAGTATATGATATTTTCCAAACTGAGCATAAAGTGCTTTACAGGCCATTACTGAAAATAAAATATCAGGACTTAAAAGCACAGCATCAAGACATACATAAAGATGTCTGTAATTATTAATACTGTACAGGCGTACATGTTTAATTAACTCTGATCTTTCATCTACCTTTTGTTGCAAGTATTTCTGCAAGGACTATGCGCAAGCTGACAGACTGGACATCCTTTGAGGGTAGGAGACAACACACCAGAATTTGAGAACATTTTTGCAGGAATCTTACTTCTTCATCAGAGCTCCTCAAGCATGGGTGCAGCAAAAAAGGTCTCGGTGGATCTTCTTGCCTAAGAGAGAGAAAAAGAAAGAAAAAAGAGAAAAGAGAGACGTAAGTTGCATATAACTTCTATTATGATTATTTATTTGCAATTTTTAAAAATATTGAAAACATGAAAAATCCATTTTCAGGTTTAAGAAAAGCCTCAGTAAATAAACACTCCGACCCTCATATTTTTTATTTTATTTATTTATTTTACTTTCAAGTCTATTATGACACACTTCCGGATTACTTTGTCCTGCTGGTGTTTTCACCTACCAAAATAAAAATATAGTTATTTTAAAACTGCATCAAACAGAAACAGTACAACAACTGGAATGAAAAAAGACCAAGGGCAGAGAGTAACCATGAAAGAGCCCCATTTCTCTACACCACCCAGAGGAAGGTGGTACAAGAAGGTGGATGGAGGAAAGTGTTTTCAGTTTGCTCTTGGTTCTTACTCTCTAGTCTGTTCATAGATGGTAATAAGGTATGTTAATCTCCCTTTGCTGAGTCTGTTTTGCCCATGCAGTAAACGAGTGATCTCCCTGTCCTCAACTCAACTCTTGAGCCCTTTTCCATCGTATTTTATCCCTCTCTTCATTTGAGGAGGGGCAGTGAGAAAACAGCATCACGGAATTCAGCTGCCCACCAGTACGAAGCCACTGCATAAACAGAGGATTTGGGATCATTCCTAGTTTGAGAAGCAGGTCTAACTAACTAACACCTATACAGTAACAGACTTGCACTATCACTTACCTACTCCATAAGCTAGAAACAAATTTAGAGGAGGGTTAACAACAACAACAAAGAAAACACATTTAGAAAAAGTATGCAATAAGGATGGGAAGTAAAAGAACTGACTCCCACAGCAAGGAAACAAATGTCAAACAGATGACTTCAGTAGTTCTGCAAAGGAGAACTAAGCCCATGGTTAACAGTGTCAGTGCAGTATGTCAAGTGTGGAAATAGGAAGTGTGACACTGTAGGGGTACAAACCTCCCAGCACCAACCAGTCCACCCCGTCAGACACCAATGGTTTCCTGGACTTTCCAGTGCTTGTCTGACTGGATGTGTCATGGTAACTCCATAATGGAGTTTACATTTCCTTTTATATCAAAATGGTTCGAGAAGTGCAGACAAGGTGCCCTAGCAGTCTTCTCACAGCCACATGCCTGAGGGAGCCCAACCACACATATATAGTTAAACAGCAAGGCTATCACACCAGTGATTACAACGAGACAGACACAGCATCACTTTAGAGGCCCAGGACCTCAGCAGAAGGCCCTCAGATATCACAGGTACCATCCTAGAGCCTCCTCCCATCCTCCATCTGTTTCCCTCCCACAGCTGTAGGCTGTGCCCTTGTTAGCATCAACCAGCTGATGCTCACAGGGCTGCTCCAAGCCTGCTGTCTCAGAGCGGCAAAAGTGAACAAGAACTGCATGCTGCCAAACCAAAAGTTTTCAGTTGTGCACCAGTGTGTGGCACCAGCAACAGGCAGCACTGCACTACTGATTTTTGCCAGTCAGACCAGGAAGGAGCAAATTTGCAGCAACAGTAAAAACAGTGTTGTAATAACACAAGTCATTTGTTTCAAAGTGGCCAAAATTAAACATATCTTTGGAAGAACAAGAATGTGAAAATGGCATTTGGTTTCAATCTGACTCAAGCTTTTTTATTCAGTCCCAAACCATTTGGTTTGTATTTAAATGTAGAATTGAAATCCTCTCCATTATCCACAAGACTAATTTCAAAACAAGTCCCTTGGAACAGCTTGGATGTGAATACTGTTTGCTCTTCTGAGGAACAGTGTAGAAGATGTGCAGATTTCATTACTAACCAGCACAGGCAGTGCAGCTGATGTAGCTCCAGAAGCTGTTTATCTTGTTCTGGTAGGATCTTTTCTCTCTGGCAACTGCATACCTGGTCGTTTAACTCAGAGCATTCCCATTGCCCTTGCATCCTCCAGATACAACATTCTGCCTCCTCAACAACACATCAGTCACCACATCACATGCTGTCCCTAAAGGCATTCATTATTTATCCAAAATCAGACACATCCCAGGCAGACAGAAAGTCTGGGCCACCTCTGTGCAGCCATCTCTCAGGGAAGCCAAGTCTTCCTCCTCTGGACAGGTTGAGCCACCCCCAGACAGCAACTTCAAATCACTGCCAGAAGCAGAAGCAAAATGCCAGGGAACAGGTGACGTCCGCTCAGCATCTGCTAGCTGGCAACAGACCCATTTCTTCCAAGCAGTTCCTGGGTATTACAAGCAATGATAGAGTGCCTGAAGTAAAAGCAAGCAGCAACTGTTTTGTGGCCTGGGAGCGTACACACACACAGCCCTTCCTTCCCAGACAAACTTACCTAATTTGTGGGACATGGTGCAGTTATTAGATCAAGCATGTGCAAAGCATGAAGCCCAGCTGTCATGCACATAGCATTTCACTAAAACAAGATTAAAGTCCTCTTTGCCATTAGCATCTTTCTAAACACACCCATAAGCAGCCAGGAATGCCAATCCATTCAGGACTGCCAACACTCTGAAGTATTTATTGCACCTATACTATCATGCACGCTGAAATCATTTCTCATCACCTTCACCTCTCCGTTGTACCACATTTATTCCCTGTGAACAGCCAGTACATGCAGCTAGGCTGAGTTAAGACTCATGCCAGGACTTTTCTGGCAAAGTCAACAGAGCAAACAGAACTGCACAGAATAAACAAGCAGACTGGCAGATCTTCGACTCTTGTTTTTCTAACTCAACTAATGTATTTTTGCCTGAGGAAACACGAGGGGAAAAGGGAGTTGCATGCACTGCAGGTGACTGGCCATGTAGGAACAGTTTCCATTGTTTTCTGGAGAATTCTCCATTATCTAAGAGGATATGAATACTTTCATTCTATTTGCCTCAATATAAACATCGCCCAGCTTGTAAGGAAAATACACTATTTATCAATTAAATATCCGCCCAGAAAGCTGCATCTCTTCTGACTCAGGCTTCTCCTGAGAGAAATTTGAAAGATAGGTCAATTATCCACAAGTCCTTGCACATCTGTATGCAGTAAACTAATATAAATGCAGCACTGCAGAACAGAGTTCCAGAAGAGGTTCAAGCCTGTAAACCAGGCTCATTTCATCTCCTTTAGGCAACAAACAGCCAGTAGCAGCTTCATTCACTCGTGTTCTCCCACACAATAAAGAATAGTGACATACATAGGAGCAGAGAAATCCAAGTGACTTCAAAGATTCTAAAGCAGCAGGCAGAACTCAGGTTTGCACAGCACACTTACAAATCATCCTCTTCACTTCCCCACAAGCTGCAATGCCAGTGTTAACTTCACAGAAGTTTCTTGACAGTGATTTTCATTGCATGAGTTCTTCAAGCACGCTCTGAATTCTTGACACTATCCAATGCCACCCCACAGCTTCAGAAGATTTCCTTCAGACACCCCTAAATCAGTGGAAGATCCAGAAACTGTGAACACACACCTACAAGCACAGCCTATCACAGGGCTTTCAGGTTCATCACCACAGAAGTCTCACAAAAATATCTTATTTTAATCTCGTGTCTATGCTAGATAGCCACAGTCTTAACTAAAACCATCTGATAACTCTGTGTTGTGAAGCCTCGTGACAGTCAGAAGTAATAAAAGACCTCTGGTATTTGTGGTTGGGTTACAAGCTTGTGATGAGCAGCATCATCTTTATTTTTACGTAGTCTCAATGCTCCAGACTCCACAGAAGAGCTTAGAAACGACTCCCCAAATTGATTTATGAAATTAAAAACCCATCCTGAAGTTACCACCTACAATGCCCATGAAACTCATGGACTAGGTAGATTTGGAGTTGCAGTACTCCTGGTCCACGGACAACAAATGCCACAAAAATTAACCTGGACTCAGACACATGCACGATCAGGAATTTAACAACAAACAAGATGAATCTGTCTGCTTTGGAAACAGGAAGCAAGCAAGTAAATGAATAAAGAGCATCCAGGATGTTAATAACAACTCTACAGGATATTACATAAAGATCCTTTCTAATAAGAGAAAAAAAAAATCTAAAATGTTCTATCCAGTCTCACTACTGCTTTGATTTTCAAGAAAGTCTTGCAGAGTTGCATTAAAGTCTCAGTCAGTACAGTTGTGAGCTGAAGTGTACATGCAACTTGCTGTAAATGAATTTCATCAGAACATTCACCTATTTTTATTAAAGGGACTCTGAGAACTATTAAAATAACACACAACCTGCACCTCTTCATCTGCATCACCCTCAGCTCTAAGTTTCTTGACTCTAGCAGAATGAAAGCTGTTTGAGCTTTCTAAGAAATAAAACAAATGAATTTAGATCCTTATAAGCAAGAATCATAAGCACACCTGAAAAAAAGGACTTGCTAAAAGCAAAATGAAACTCTAAAACCAAACCAACCTTGAAAAGTACAGTAAAAAACAAGGACAAAGCCAACCTTTAATTTACAAAGTCATTTTTACCATGATCAGAAAGATTTTAATTAAAGAATCATCCAGCATTTGCTGTCTTAGAAACTGCATTATTTACACACGTCACAGTTACCTTCCTAAAAGGAAAAGCAGTTGGACATCAGGGTAAACCCCAATGATTTATGCCGGATGAAGAAGTTAGAGTAGTAGACAAGGCAACTCATAATGTTTCTGTGTCACGTCAGACAGTCCTGCCCGCAGCTAGAGGAGCATCACAACCTCTTTCCTTCTTTTCTATCAGGAAAGACGTTCTCCATTAAAAAAAAAAAATCAAAGACAGGAAAGAACAGGAAAACAGATCTTCTTCCCAATTCCCTGCCTCCCACCAGCCAGCACAGAAGAGGCCTCCTCTTCTCATGCTTTCCTTCATTCAAGTGCACATTTTTTCCTTATCCGTTCACCTCTGGTGAGCATGTACCTTGAGCTATTTGTTATCAAGTGGAGAATTGCAATGATTAAAATAAGCCAGAGGGAAAGCAAGGGAACAGTGAAGACCATATCCTCTTTTCACCTGTCTTAGCCTAAAGGGCTGCAGCCTATTTCATGCTATCAGCCATCCTGATCCGTCAGGTATTGTAGGCTTCATTCAGTCAGTTGAGGGAAGTAGAAAAGCAAAGGGATTTCTATGGCTGAAATGAACCAAGTGACAAAACACATGAACTTCTCACTGAAGAAATCAATGCTTCCGTCCCTCCCGGGGAGGGATGCTTCTTTCTCATACTTTTGTGAAGTTATCTGATGTCTTATGGGAAAAAAACAGAGAATGCACTTGCCTAGGCAGTACCCACTCCAGAACTGGAGCAAGTATTTAAAACTTGCCAAGCCACCTTGAGAACACCCAAAATGCCCTTTGCTGTCACACTGCTTTATCAACTCAGCTCTAGAAACAGGACATGGCATTCCAGCTGGCAGCACAATACGAAAAGTACCTGGCTCTAATTACAGTCTCTGTGCTCCTACAGTCATCATCCAAAGCTAACCAGATTCATTATTATAGACACTGAGAGGGAAATGCGAATCCTCATTTAAATCTTCCATTTTTAAAACGTTGAAAGAAAGCCGAAGCAGGCTAATGACACCTCTTGTGCTCCCTAACTTAGAAAGAATTTTCTCCTTAAGTTAATAATAACATATAAGCAAAGGTTTTCCAAGAAAATCTAACTTCTAAGCCAAGCCAAAAGAAACACGTCATTCTCAGACCAAGATTTAACACCAACAAGTTCTAGCAAAGCAAACACTGTAGAAGGCAAATTATTTAGTATAAAATGCATATTATTCAAAGAAACACTTTGTATTTTTTTTTTAAATTAAACCAAGAAACCTGGAAGTATGCCAGAGACTTATTTATACACATGCTGAGATTGAAGATCTACTGTAGTGTGCATACATCTTAATTTCTTTTATTCATTTTTAAATGTAATCACTCTTCAGTTTCCTTTCACTTTACATTCTACATGTTAGATCACATGAAGCTGGCACGTACCATACACACATTAACCTCACTGTCTGTTCCAGAACAGAAAGAAGTGCAAATGGCAACACAGAGACTGCTCACTGACCAAAAACACTGCAGTGTTTTTCCTCTGAAAGGGTGCTAAGTACACGAATGTAGGCAAAACAATTTCATAGCATAAAACGTATGGCACAAACCTGAATGACCAAAGCGTGTTTCAGTTAGTGTAACTGCAGGTAAGTGCAGATGTAAGCCCAAATTCCATGCTCAATTACACAAATTGTTCACTCAGATCAGCAAACTGCACAGGTGGAAGAGTTCACACATGCAATTACCATTTGGGTGCAATTACAGTATTTAGGAGCAGAGGACCTTTTCAAGTGGACATAGAAAACGCTGCCAAAAAGAAATTCAGGGAATTAACAAGATAACCTAAAAAGAGAAAGAAAATCCAGCCAGCAATCTTCCAGCAGAAAAACATAGTTACTGCAGGACAGACTGCTTACAGAAACTACAAGGCCTTCCCTCCTGGGGCTAGCACAAATAGAACACTGAATGGAATTACCCCTTGTGCTACTGCAGAAAAAGTACAGGTAACTATGTTTCTTCTTTGCTCCCTGCTCTGACAGTCTCTCTCCTCTATCTTGCAGGTTTGCACTACACGTGCAGCCCACCTCCTACTGTGAGCAAAGGATTCACAGACCAAATGAAAATTACAGTGAATCTGAACTGATAAATGTTTTCTTCCCTGTGTCTTGCAGATGCCATGACTCATGTTAGGTCTCTATATCTGGTAAGAAACCTGAAAGGTTTTTATCAATTGCACAAGAAAATATTACATTATTTCTTTCTTTGATACAGCACATCTAGAAGTAGAGAGACAGCAGAAAACTCCAATGAAATGCACAGTTTGAGTTTTACCTGGCATTGGCTCCTTTAAGGTCACAGAAGTGCGTGAGTAAAGCTTTCACTACATCATTGCAGACGACTTTAACTACATCAATGTGACTCAGCCTCACTCGCAGCTGCTTGGCAATCTCCCAGAAGTCTTCTGACAGCAGCTGGTACAGCTGCCCTTCATCTCTGCTGAGATGCCCATACCAGGACAGGATGTAATCTCTGTAGATGTAGTCAAACACTGAAAGGTGAAGTACAACAATAAATAACAAAATCTGCAAAATGAAGACACACTGGGATAGCAGAAACTTAGTCCTCCACACCTCTCCATCAACAATCAGATGGGTGATAGGTGTCACAACTTCTCCACTGGGTTTTAATTTCTCACTGGAGTGTGAGGCTGGCGAAGTTACAGAAATTTGCACCTAACAGGTTACTGGAGGTCACTTTGCAGAGCAAAGCCTGTAAGTGGATTTGCTCAGACAGTCAGGCTACCAGCTACACACTAACCTCGAGCTAATATCTGTGTCTTAACAGTGGCTCTGATTATATGAATTATCGTATAAGCTGGCTGCATGTAGGCTGTTGCAAACTGAAACAAACTTTCTTCAGATAGAAATTTAACAACGTCTCCACTCCAAAGTTACTCTAAAGAGAAGGTGCTAAGACTTTTGCATCTGAAAAGACACATACAACGCTACAGAAGATACTGAAGGATCAGAAGAGCTAGAGATAAAAGCGAACAAGCAGATTAGCAGGACAGCATTAACTTGAAAGGTAAGGTAACATTCCCAACTGTACCTACAAGCAACAGGATTACTCTAACTGCAAGTTCCATCACAACATTTTCCTCTACTCTTCTGACTTTCTGATCTTTGTGTATCTCCAGTTTAACTGATGCATAACTAGCAGATGCCTCTGGAGGTGTAGGAGGTGTTCAAGCTACACACAGCACTGCCAACGAGGTGACAGAAAAGCTGGCAGTGGAGGGGTTGTGAATGGGAAGAAACCAGTTTAGAACAACCAGAGGTGTAATCGAAAAGAAAGGGGAAAAAAAACATCACATGCCTGTGAGTCTGAGCAGGTTGTTTATCAGACATCCTGCTTTCAGAGTTGTAGTGGTGTTTTTTGTTGTGGGCTCCTTTTTTTTTTTTCTTCCCTTAAATACGAAAAATAATCCCAAGTGACAATGTAAGCCCATGGTTTAAAGTAATTGCACTACACCACTATTTCTCAGTTCCCACTTCGATAGGAATTTGGTTGGGGTTTTTTGTCAGCTTAGTAAACTATAAAAAGCTCCCTGACACCATGACAGTGAATTAACAACATACTAATAGCGTAACAACTTATACTGAGCAATTTTGCCTCCCTGAAACACTACCAGGCTTCATCTCACAGCACTGTACCAAAAACATTTAAAAAAATACTATAATTGATAAAGGCTTCTAGTCAAATGCTTCAGAAATTAAATTCCTTAGCTTTATAAAGAAACTAAGTCACTTTGCTGAGCTGGAGTCAGTTAAATGGTATTTTCTAAGACATTTCAAGGCTTTTTAACAACTTAAGAAAAACAGAGAAATACATAAATAAGTCAATAGAAATTGCAAAGTTTCTATAGTAGCACAATTCTTAATTGCCCCTTGCCTAAGGAGCTGAGTTATGGCACAGAGGAGTGGTGGCTCCTTATCGGCATTGGCCAGACCTCTACAAAACAGGAGTACCACTTGCATCTCCATCCCTTAGGATAGCTTCTCTTTTAGTACAGTCTATTCCAATTGAGTCTTAATCTTTTCCCAGAGCAGGCCTTCATGCAAATGCACGCATAGACTTCAAGTATCAAAGAAAAAGGGAATATCCTCTCCTGAAAGGAGAGACTGGAACAGTTTCATTACCATCAATTCCAAAACTCTTCCGTGACTGCATTAGCAACAGAAAAGGATCTACAGCTACTTGCTTGAGCTTTTCCAGACCAGCAAGAACCACAACCAGTAAAATCTATGTGCACCATTAAGATGAATTCTGTTAGGATCTTGCATCAGGAGATCACCAAACAGTTGTCTGTAATACTGAATTAATACTAGTCTAGATTTAATATACACAATATAGTTATCCTAAGCTGAAAAAAAAAAAAAACATTAAAGAAAAACTTAGCAAAAGATGACACACTATACTGTTCAGCAAGGAACTGCTTCACAGAAATAAATGTTGCATGCTTTGCTACTTGTTAGTCACTCCCCTTGCCCAGTGCCCAAAACAAAACACCCCTACCTTCAACTTCAAAGAACAAGCTAAAAATACTAAAGCTCTTTTCCTGAAGTTCTTAAAAACTGACTAACCAATAGCCTGAATTGGTGCCATGCTAACATTTCCAAAATACTGATTTTTCAAGTTAAAGGGATATGGGCCATTACTCAGCTCATGTCCTTTGGACTTCATTAGATTTTGGCTATATAATGCAGATCAAGATGATGAAGCCTCACACTTAACATTACCTTGGTTTACTTAAGATCCTCATGTTCACTAAACCTGCATTCAGACCACAGTGCTACAGGTTGGTAAAAAGCTGTGTGAAATACCAGACTTCAGGACTGGGAACCAGCCCTGGACACTAGCAATAGTGATGTTAAAATCTGAGTTCTGTTCAAGTTTGTGCTGGGAAAAGATCTAGTGTTTTATGGTTCAGCTGCATTTTACACCATTCAACCTTGATGAAACTGACACATTTCTTTTATAAGCTAGATGCTCTCACTGCTCCTATGCAAGAAAAAGATCATGTCCATACAATTTCCCATTTCATACTGTTCATGTTATTAACTTTATTTTTTACATTAGCTGAACTAATTACTACTACTAATTACTAGAGATGTGTAGAAGAAACAAACAAAAAAATCCAAACATATAAACAATAGAAGAAAAAATAATTTGTCAAAAATGGCCAGGAGACACTAAGAAATATCAGAAAAATTTCTGTACAAATGACTTTGACTGTGTACTCTGCCAAGAGTGTTCTTAGATCTAAGTGTTTGAATTCCAGCAGCAGAGACAACATGAATTTAAATCAGGTCTTGCTCAAATTCTGGACCTAAACAGATGATTTTTGAGAGCTGTGAAAATAAAAAAAAAAAATACAGCTGTTCAAATAGAGTGGCAGAAGGCACTGCATTTTTTTTTTTCCTCTAAACATCAACACGTGGATCTTACATTGGAAAATTAGATATTTTCACTAGATAGTGAAAATAAATATTTTTTAAAGGGAAGTCCTGATGCACAAATCTAGGAGAGTTCTTCTAAAAGGTCAACAAGAACTCAGATAGGCAAGATCTGATCCACAAGTACAACCTTATCAAATTCCCAAAATATTTTCATCAAGTCAGCCTCAGTACAGGATCTAAGGAAACTAAGAAGCTATGGAGGAAGAGGTGGTTCCCTGGCATGAAATATCTTCAGGGCTAAGAAACAAAGGGAATCATAAAATAGCCAATTTTCACAGCAGAATAATTTCACAAGCAGAGTTTCAATATATACTATGACCCATGCTGTTGCACTTACTTATAAATGATCCAGAGAAGTGGACAAGTAATATGGAGACAAAGACTGGCCATGAAAAATAAAAGATCACAGGATATCAGGCAATTAGAAGATGAAATTTAGTTCCCAGAAGACCAGCAACCCTGGTGGCAGAGAAGTCTAGTGACAGCTGCAGCCTTTAGCCTCGACAGCACACTGTGCAACAGCAGCTGGGTCTGCCTGAGCACGGCCTTTCCTAAGTGGCATTTGTGAGCTGTCCAGTGATGTGGGATGAAAGCACGAGGCTCCTGAGCAACAAACACCATAGTAAGCATCAGAAGGAAAGACTAAAAGTGCTTGTAAAACTGGGTCATCTTTTCATTGCAAAGTAACGAAGGGCAAACAAGAATCAAATCAATCTAGCAAAAGAAAGCATTAAATACTTTGGCAAAACACATTCCAGTGTGTTTAGAGGTTAGAAAAAGGACTTGGGTTTAAAATGAAAAGGTTTTTTTTCCTGCTGTATTCAACAAGGAAAAAAATCCTCACATAATATTATACTTCAAATTCTGCATGCTTTAACGCAACACATCACAGGGCAACAGGGCTAATTCACAGCTTCCCCTCAACTTCTATCTGCAGCTTATGGAAAGATGCTACAATTAAGAGGAAAGAAACTTTCTGAAGCTTTGTGCTTTTGTACTACTTGCTTGTCAGTGGGAGGTATTAGTTGCTAACTGAGTTGTAAACAGATGTAAAGCTTTCTGGTGTAGAAAGTGGCTGATGTTGTTGAATGTTAATTCCATATACTTCTGTTGTACCAGCTCCAGCAACAGAAGGTATTCCAGAGGAGGGCACCTACTGTCAGCTGGTCAGCAACACAGGAAAACCACAGTATTTATTAGTTTAATAAAATAACACTGACGGTTGAAATGGAAACATCAATAACTCCCTCAATTAAAAGTTAGACATCATCGATCATCCTTTTCTCCTCACTACCTTAACAGACCACGAGAACAGAGGAAAAATACAATAAAGCACGTGACAGCTTATCAAGAGAGAGAGACCACAAAACCTCAGCAAACTGTGCAGCAATGGGGACCTGTTCTAAACAAAGAGAAAAGTCCACAGTGACTGGCAGCAATATCAGCAAAAACACAGCACAGACAAAAGGTGACAGGTAATTCTGGAGGGAAGCAAGATAGTTAGCAACTAACTGTAAAACTTGGGCAACTTCAATTACATGGATGATGAATAGCTGAAGAAACCAGAAAATGAACTTGTAAAAGAGTATCCACAGGGACAAGGAGTATACCCTGTCCATTTCCAGAGTCTGATCGTTTTACTCTAATAAAAAAGTAAACCGTTTCATTTTGCAACTTGTTCAGCATCTTCAATTCAAACTGTCTCCAACACCTTTGGGAGAAAAAGAGACTAGCTTAAATCTACATGCAGCACAGTGAGAATCCTCATCCTTGTTCAACTGCCTAACAGAGGACAAGCTGGCTTTGTTAGTCACTTAGCTGGGCCTGGAAGAAGTACAACCCATCTCACGAGTTCGCTCTCCAAAATTCAAGAGTGTGAATGGAAAGTAAAAACTGTTCTGAAAAGAAATGGCAATAGAAAAAGTTGCTGCAGCAGCAGGAACTCAACTCTGAGAAATGAATCACTTAAATATATTCTTAACTAACTTCCAGCCTGACTAGGTAAGGATGGACTTACAAATCCAACCATCTGCAGAAAAAGTACTTCAGATGAAGATACCATCAAGTTTTCAAAAACACAAGCTTGTACCATATGCACAAAGCAGGAGGAAAGTACAAGACCATTTTCCACCCAGTAATCCATGGCAGCTCTTCAAATAACCCCTCTACCTCCAATTGTACGCTGATAATGAGAAACAGTTCAGAATCCTAAGCCAAATTAAGTTCACAGTCTGTCCAAATTAAGACTCACCTTCCTTCAGTGCCTTATCCATGTTGTGAGAAATGACCACTCTCCTTGTCTGAACTGAATCATGGAAGCTTCCAGACCAATTACTCTGAAATGCAAAGAGAACATTCATAAGAAGGAATGAATTTTTTAAAATGACAAAATAGAACTGGAATTTAAGGTGATCATACTCTCATCAGCGTGTGCGTGTGTGCATGCATGTAATCTTTGCAGCATACCAGGCTTCATTTAGCTTCATAAAACACTTCAAAATAAAACTGAAGCCATTAGCTTTCTTACAGTAATTTCAGTTCACGTTGATTCAGGCTTCTCCCTTCAAAAACATTTCAGGGCACTCCATTTTAAGCTGCTGAACAATACAAACATTGGTCTATTTTGAAGTATTACTGTGCAAACAGGTGGGCGGATGAAGAAACGTTTTTCAGTTGGCATACAGAGCTCTGTGATTCACACTGTCCCTATATAGATAGGAGTATAATTAAAATCAGAAATAGAAATTGTCCTTATTGCCACTTTGCTTACCTCAGTCCTCCACTTGGGAATTCAGTCTCATAGAGACACAAATAACTTAAATGAGTGGTAGCAGATGACTTAGAAGAGTTAGCTACCAACTACACCTGTCCCTTAAGAAAAGAGCATAGCTGCACTGCGAGGAGACAGCACCTCCCACACATAACCCCAGTGACTACAGCGTACACCAACAGAGAACATGAAAGCAGTATAAACTTCAAGGAGGGTTTAAACAGAAACACTCTTTAGTGTTTTAAAAGGCCATTGTTTCAGCCAATTTGCAGGCTAACGCCTGGTGTATTTCGGTCTAATGTTATCCACGTACTACAGACACACACACACAGTCTCATACTGGCACTAGCCAAATCACTCACTTCAAAATTAGCTTCACTCCAGCTGTGATAAGAAAATTATGAATACTGAGCTCTCCTTATATCTAAGGTGCGGAAGGCAAAGGGATGAGGCCAGGCTCTTCTCAGCAGTGCATGGCGATAAGACACAAACTGAAGCATAGGAAGTTCCACACAAATTGTGGGAACTTCTTCACAGTGCAGTGACGGAGCACTGGCACAGCTGCACAGAGAGGTGGTGGAGTCTCCTTCTCTGGAGACATTCAAGACCCACCTGGACGCCTACCTGTGCAACCTGGGCTAGGGAGCTGCCTTGGCAGGGGGGCCGGACTCCATGATCTCTACAGGTCCTTTCCAACCCCTACAATTTTGTGATTCTCTGATTCTTGCATCTTCTTACCTGTCTCTCAATTTAGGATCTCTCTACAGTAAAGAGCACAAAACAAATGCTTTAAAGGAGAATCCACAATCGCAACACGGTCCTGCACAGTAACAGCACGATGCAACGCACGTATTTCCAGGAAGCTGGCTTCCTACGCCATTGGATCCTTTCACAATTCAACCATGAACATTATAACACGACAGAAAGCACAGCAACAACAGCAGCAAGGTCCCAAGCTGCAGCAAATGAGCATCTGCTCAAATGCAACAGCTGCGGGCACAAAAATAAAGGAAAGCAGCAGCTTACCTTCAGAAGGCCTCAGCCACCCAGGTATCTCCAGATACCCTTGCCTCCACTGCCAACGCTTAAATGAGGTCTGGGAAGGGGTGGATCCCGGCTCCAACCCTTCTGGTCACTCAGGTGTACTGCATGCACCTGAGCTCCCCTGGGTTGGCCCTGCCTTCCTTCCCACCAGGTTCTCAATCACCAGTTCAAGCCATCTCTTAGCCCTTCCACTACAAACATTCATGTTGAGAACAAACCAGGACTATTGCCTCAGCATCTAAGCAGCACTTCCCTGAGATGTAACCTCACATTCTGGTTTACAAGAATATATTCTGCTGACAGGGTTTTCTAAGGCTAATACATCTGACTTTCAAAACACACAGATTTATTTATTTCTGTAATGAGAAGCTGGTAACAGCAATGTTTACAATTAGAAAGTTCAAGACAAGTGATAAAAGAGGACTTCAAACAGGGAGAAATGATAATCAACATTAGAAACAGCGATTTTGCACCTGCACAAGTGTAATTACTGAAGGAAAAAGAGAGATGTGTGGCACGCTGGATTTTCTGAGAAATCTTCTATACCAAAACATTGTATGCAATGATAAAACAGCCTGAGAGAAAGGCACAGACCAAGCAAGAAACCTACCTTCCTCTTTGTTTAAAAACTAGTTTTCAAGGACAGGTGAGAATCTAACATATGAATAAACACAACTTTTAATGCATTGGAGTGACAGAGGCTGGGTTTGCTCATACTTAGGGGAGAGGTATTTTTATCTTCAGCTACCCGACAAGAGGGTAAAGAGAAGGAGTCATTATTTCTTGCAGCTGTATAGCACAAGGGGCACAGGACAGAGGCTGAAACACAGGGAATTTCCATCAGATATAAAGCAAAATTACTTTCGTAATGAGGCTGGCCAAATAGAAGGACAGCAGGCCTAAGAAACTGCAGAACCTCCACCCCTGGAAAAGCTCAGAACTGAAAGGGAGAAGGTACTGAGTGACCTGATCCAGCTGTGCCCACTCTGAGCAGGAGGTTGGAATAGATGACTTCCTGAGATGCCTTCCAACCTGAACCGTTCTACCAATCTTGATGATCCTTCAGAGACCTGGGTACTTTACTTGGAGGCTGAAAACAGACAAGATTTTAAATTGAGCAAAGAAACAGATGATCAAACTCCTTTTTCCTTTCAGTCTTATGAATTTGCATTTAGCAAAAATCTATTACCTTGCTTTAAAAAAATAAATAAATCTGTTTCTGTGACAATAATGATGAATCAACTGAATAAACAGGCTATGGATAACATATGGCAACAGCCACCTTCAAAACAACAGTGACAACCTGCTAACGTAAGCTCACAGCACCTGCAATAACAGAAGGTCTTCCAAAAATTCACACTCCAAACTCAGCGTTATCAACTGAGAGAATATGAAATCCAGCAGATCTCTTCCCCCTGGCAGATGTTCTTCCCACCCATCTCAAGTCAGATGGATGCATGAAGATGTCTCACCTCACGGAGAACAGGTTCAGCTAGAAAACCATTACTTAAGTGTTTTCACATTTTTCTTCATGTCACTCATCCACAAGAATCCGTGCTACGTTTCATGAAACTGCTGGCATCACCCTGAGACAAAGATGTCTACAAATGGCATAGCTTAGCCTGAAACTCTCACTTAAATGCTCTCATACCCAGAATGTTCCCATCAGTCCTGACTCACAGTGGTGCAGCCTCACGGTGTGCTCCACTCCAACAGAATTTACTGCCAAAGAGGAATGAGAGAAAGCAGACTGAAACTTAAGATTTGACAAAATGACTTACAAGCTGTGGGAAGCACAATTGGAAGGAACGTGCAAAGAATGAGGTTGCTAACAAATGGGGACGCCTGCTTCCTGGAACTGCTTACATTTTCCTTGAACTTGCCTTTGTTTACAGCCTGGGTAAAAATAAAAATAAAAAGATAGGACGTGTACATCTCCCAGAGATTTCTGAACAATATTCATTGTTCAACACTTTTGAGAATGATTTCAGATGCAGAAAACAACAGTCTGAAAGGACCAGCAAAAACCAACCCAAGGCTGGCCATCAGCCAGATGTCCAGGCTAACTAACATCACAGAAGGCTTCCGTGAATTCTCAGGAAACATATACAGTCCCAGTGCACAGAGCAACATCACAGTCTCTCCTTTGTTAAGATGGTAGAACTCACATCCCTGACTCTGAGATCAGAAGAGCCACGTGCTATGGAAACTGCCCAGGGGAGCCAGAAAAGCCTGCAGACCGCTGCCTCATTGCAGCCCCTGCCTGACAGCCCCACATGCCTATTCCTACCCCTCCCTCCCATCGTTTTTCACCCCACAAAAGAGGTTTGTTCTGCCTCATTCTAACACAGAATCAGAACACGTGCAGAAGAAACTGACCCCTTCATTTTATTAACATTAATTTGCTCTCTTCTGCAGTGCAAGCTCAACTGGTGAAAAAAGAAACCATGGGAAAAACAACTACCCAAACTCTCCATAAACACATGAACTTGTTGCTGTTAGGGATGTCCACCTAATGGTTTTTCACCACAAAAAGTGGTGGCCTGGAAAAGGACATCATATCCTACTAATTGCCTTTTCCTTATGAAAGTTTTGCTGCTCTCCTCTGCAGAACACAAGAAATTAAGACCTGGCAAAAGAAGGAGCTCAATCAGGTTTCATTTTCTGAGCATCTGTTACAGGTGTATGGCATTTTCCATCCCAAAGCATACCTTGCATGCAAGATGCATGCACTCTTGACCTTATTACAGAGTTTCTGGTTCCAACTTTGTGTCAGAGACCTGGGCAGTGAACCCACCTCTGCTCTTACTGACCGACTCAGTGCAACCCATGTAGCAGGAGAAAGCCCATGGCTCTCTTCCGATGCTGTTTTCTGTTGCTCAAAGTACCTTTCAAGTAAGAAGCAGTCCCCACAAAGGTACAACCCACCAGATTTGCAGCAGAATACAAAATGCCAATCTAACACAACACTGAGAAAAGAAAACATTGAGCACGACACAATGCAGACGTGAAAATAACACTAGATGCAACAGAAGAACAGAGAGTAGTACACCACAACAAGCCATCTCAAAATAGCTAGGAATGAATAAGAAAAGCAGAAAACTAAGGTTACTGACTGCTAAGGGATTATGTGACAAATAAATTCAAGTCTGAAAAGCATTTTGTTTCCTGAGATCAGTCTTCTGTAAGAATAAAATTTACGCTTCATAGTTTAATGTGCAGGTAATTGTGATCCTGGCAGGACTTCCATTCTCAAACCAGCTTACAAATTCTTATGGATAACAGGCATTCCTGGAGTAAAAGCATTGATGCCACAGGCCCCAGAGTGCAACTGCTCACGAATACTTGAGGCTCATGCAACATATATTTACAGTTCTAAAATATTCCTGAAATTGGTAGGCAATGCTACGCTATCTCGTCATTGTTTTAATTTCAGGACTCGCACAGTAATAAATCTACATGTGTCATCAAAAACGAACTGCTAGCCTGCCTATGTAAGAGGTATCACAAAGAAAAGAAGTATCACATCCTCTGTTTTGTTGAAAGTAAACAAAACTGAAACGTATGCTCTCCTTTCAGTGCAGAAAGGATTGATAATCTAAAAGAACAACCATTGACCAGAGCATTTGGCAGTAAACCCAGGAGAAGCTAAATCTAGCATAACAGAACCATAGTGAGCAAAGCTGCGAGGACTAGCAGAAACACCAGCAAAAACTGTGCAGCAGCAGAGCTTTCATGGTATTCTGCAACGGGGCAGAAAATGAGACAGACTGGAGGACACACATGGTTTAAGGCAGAGATTAAAATAAATAAATAAGCAGCAACAAACCATAAATACATCTGAAGACTTATTAAGATGTAAAGATGAAAACAGGAAGGAAGTAGGCAGTTTTCCCTCTCCCGCACAGCTGCTCCAAACTCCTCATTACCTCAACTGATGCCTGAAAATGAGGCCCACAGATGGCAAATCTTCTGCTTCCTGCAGCTTCTGGGGCTCCTGCTAGCTCACCTTCACAAGCCTCATCAGATGGCAAGCATCCAACAGCGAAGCAGGCTGAAACTGCCTGTCCTTTGCCTCCCTTATCTGCCTTGAAAAGCACAGATTACGCACAAATGACTTCCAATAATCTCATTATTCAACCCTCTATGACATAAAAGAGGGTTATCTTCGAAAATATAATTATGTATATTGTTATAGTGTCTGTGAACTCAAGGCAGACTTACATAAGAATGCTACCTTCCAGTATGCAGAGGTTTCAGTCACTACCTGACCCAAAGAAAAAAAGCTTTACCTCACGTTTATGGCAAATTCCAGAAAAACTCACGTTCCTAAACTGCCAGTCCTGAACATACGACACGGACAAAAAAGTTTCCCTAAATTAAGTGATAAATATTTCTAAGAATGGAGAGCTGCTAAATAGAAGCAAACAAGAGTGATCAAACGTGTCAGGAGCTAAGTTTTAAAGAAACACGGGGAGCCCTGGAGATCACAAGAAACTGAAAAGCAGGACAACAAAATCAGCGTGCCCTTTTGGCTGAAGAAAAACCAAGCTCAGATTTATGGCTTTTGTTACTGCTGTGAGGCAGACCACACAGATTGTTCTTGATACAGAGTATTGTTCATAATTTCATAAACAAATCCTTGGGTTTTGCATCCCTTCCATGCAGATAAACCAACCACCATATTCAGAGTTTTTGCTTTGAATCAGAGTCAAATTACTACGCTGCAAAGAAAACTCCGTCCAGCCAGTTTTGTTTTGTTTTTTGGCAAAAGTACAACTCACACTGGAAACGTGGGAAAAGCGTTCTCCGTCCCTCTGCCACAGTCAACACGATTCTTCTTCGCATGAGACAAAGCAATCTCCTCTACTACTATGCCAGTCAGCAGTGGCACAAGGAACAAGTCAGAATTTTAAGAGGTGACACGTCTAACAAGTCCTTCCCAGGCCTGTCGTTTGTGTTAGCGAGGCTGCTCACACCAAAGAGAGAAGTCCTCTGGGATTTACACCTTGTAAATGGAGCCTGACTGGTGCCTTTTTGCTGCCTTGTACGTTGCTGTCCTCCTCTGCCACAAGTAATCTGGTCCTAAACCTGCTCCTGGAAAGGGCTGAAAAATATCTGATAATGCTGTCATGTATGACTTCCGTGTCATTTAATTCCATTGCTTCAATAAGAATGGAAACTATTTACCAATACTACTAACTCCTGCAAGATATTATCGTCTGTCTACACATCTCTCCTTCTCTTTCTAAGATGAATTATAAAAGAAACCAAAGCTTGTGGTCAGAACCCTCCTCTACAGATAGAGAAATGCGCTTCTTTGCGGCAACACAGACTGCACCACCTTCCTCTGCCATTCTCAGTGGGCTTGAAATGCTCTTACTGAGATACACAACAGATCCCTTCATCTCTCAAGTTCCAGAGGGGACGAGTGGTATTTAGGACAAAGCAAAGCAAACCTGAATGTACAGTAATCCATTTCCTCAATGGAGTTATTCACTTGCACGAACAGATTCGTGAAAACCAGCAGCACTAAACTCCCACTGTAAGTGCTTCAGAACTGGAGAACTCAGGAAAAGCTGAGTTTTTCCAGCATGGCGTGAAGAGCTCAATCCAGGTTCCTTTGAAGTTCACTGAGTACTCCCACTCACTTCTCCAAGAGCTGAGCCTGACTCCCACTAGAGTAAATATTTATTGATGAATGCTTTCTGTTTCCTCATACGCTAACCCCAATGTGAAAATCAAAGAAAGAAAAATAAACGTTATCCCCCGTGCTTGCACATTTAAGAAATGCAAAAAAAGATTAGATCTTTAGGACCCACTTCCCCCATATGTATATCTGTATATTAGGCCAAGAGAGAGGGTTCTTTCCTATGCTTCCTGCTCTTGAAGGACAAAAGGCTTGACAACACTGAAGGCATTCTGGCTTTACTATCTTCCCATCACTGGCTCCCAAAGCACCAAAAGGCACTAGGAAAATGAGAAGGTAACAACTGAATGGTAATGAGGAGCATAGCCACGAGGAACGTGTACTAAAAAGAGTAATCTCACATTTCTACCCAAGAAAAACGTACAGAAGATACTTGGAAATAAAAGTCTCCACAGACGTCCAACATGTCTATATGCTGCTGAGAAAGGCACTATTGTTTCCTCTGCCTATATCATGCTGAACCAACAGTCAGGAAAACTGCTAAACATGCACAAAATCACCTTCAGAAAGAGTACTTCAAGCAGCTCAGGGACCTCGAAGCCATTTCTCATCAAATATATGCACACATCAGCAAAACTGTACATCGAAGGCGTGAGAAACCTGAGCAAGGTGCCTGGAATCGAAGCCAGGGTAACACGCAGCTGCCCTTTTGGGACGGCCCCTCCTTACAACCAGGTTATGTTCTGAGAGCAGCGCAGGGAGGGAAGATGAACATAATTTCAACTGAATCGCAGAGAAGGTTTTTTAAAAAAATAACAAACAACAAAACACCACCACACAGTTCCAGAAAGAGGGCTGCAGTGGGCGGGCACTGCCGCTTTGGCAGCGACTTTAAAATCCCAGACTTCAGTCGTGCTCTGAACTAACAGCACACAGCGCAGGGCTGCAATAAACCCCAGCACCGCGTAACAGAGCGGGCAAAGCAAGGCTGGGAGTGCGCTGCCTACACTGACAACTGCACGGGCACAGAAAACACATCGGGCACAGCGACCGAAACGCCCGCACGAGTCTCCACTTTCAGCCCCGCTCGGGGGTCTTAGGCGTTACGGCTTTTCACAAAGGGGGGGAGAGGGGAGGGGGGGGAAAAGAGCGATACGCTGGGTTCTGTAACCCTCCAACGCCAGGCTCCCCTTGAGCTCCTCAGAAAACACTCCTAAAGAGAGCCACAAGGAGCTCTAAGAACGGATCGGCGCACGTCAGAAGAGGTACAGAAAACGCCCGCCACGGGTACTGAGGTGACATTGCCCCACCGACGACCGCCACCAGCCGCCCGCCGGAGCGCGAAGGGCCCGACGCCCAGCAAGCACCGGCGGCCGCAGGCGCACCCCCGTCCTCGCATCCTCCCCGCGGAGCCAAGTCCCGCTCCTCCCGCTCCCCCCGCCCCGCAGGCTCGGGGGCGCTTACCGGCGGCAGCGGCACGCCCGCGGCGCCAGGGAAGCTCGGCGGCGGCAGGCGGCGGCCGCGCCACAGCAGGCCGAGCAGCGCGCCCAGCGAGGCGGCGACGGCGGCGCAGCCCGCGTACAAGGCGAGGCGAAGCGGCGGCAGCAGGGCCCAGCCGGGCCGAGCGCCGTCCCCCGGCCCGAAGAGCTCCCGCCCCAGCAGGGCGACGGAGGCGGCCAGCAGCCCCAGCCCCGCCGCCAGCACGAAGCGGGACGCGCGGGGGTCGTCGTCCTCTTCGTCTTCCGCCGCCGCCCCTTCCTCGCCGGCGGCCGCCGGGGCGCCGCGACCGCCGGGATCGCCGCCGGGGCCGTGCGAGCCCGCGGGGCCGGCGACGGTCCCCCCCGCCGCTTCGGGCTGCCCGGCCGCGCCGCTAGCGCTGTCGGTTGCGGGGAGCATGCTGCTGCTGGCGGCGCCGCGGGCAGAAAGCGCATCTCCCTCCGCGGCAGCCCCCCGCAAAGGTCGCCGTCGCCGGGGTCTCCCTCCGCCGCTCGCCGCCGCCACTGGCACCGCTGCGGCCGCCGGAGGAGCCGGCTCTCATGCCCGGGCGGCAGCGCTGCCCGCCGGTGGGCGCCGGCAGCCCAGCGCCGCCGCGGCAGCAGGCGGGGAGGCCCCGCCGCGCCTGGCGGGTCGGGCGGGGGAGGAGCGGAGGCGGCGCCGGGCGGGAGGCGGGGAAGGGCTGCTCGGCGGCGGCCGGTCCCGCTGCGGACGCGGGGCACGAGGAAAGCGCCCGGAGGCCCCGCTGCTACGGGCGGACGGACCGGCGGGGCGGGACCGCTCAAGGTGCCCTGCTCTCTTTGCTCTAGCGCTCAATAACTCCTCGAGGCACGGCACGAGCTTTGCTCTCTCTCTGCCACTCTCGCCAGCCACTCTCAGCTTGCGCTGGCAGCTCCTGCTGACTTCTCGGTGGTAGCGGCTGCCAGTCACGGCCGGAGTGCGGGCCCGCGTTTGTCCGAGAAGCAGCACTGCCTTCCCTCCCTCAGGAAACTGGGCTCGGCCAGAGGGACTTGGCGAGTCTTCCTTTACTCTCGGGCTTCGTTTATAGGGAGACATCCCATTGAGAAAATTGAGCATTGGAGCACTGACGTTACTAGTAAGCACGTTGGGGTTCAGACTGGCACGCTGTGAATAGCCTCTGTATGTCAAAGAGCCCTACATCTACTTTATAAACAGCAGCTCTTGCTGCTGAGCTCAGGGACATTTTCATTTATTCAAATTCAGTAGTTACTTCTGTAAGATTCATGATACCATTCAAGTGAAGAGGTGAATATCGAGGCCGTGGTTTCACGGATTTATGTAAAGTTTCAAGACTGCAAAGTACCACCACGTAAAAACAAAACTCTGAACTTCCCAGAACTTCTGAGATGTTAAGCAGGCCAAGTCTGTGAGCACGAATAGAACAGGCATCACAATGCTACACGTACAGCTCTAATATTGCACACTGGAGATGCTTTGGGGCCCCGTTTACAGCACAGAACTGTAATGGAAGCATGGATAATACACAGTATTTTCTGAGCTAGTTCTAACCCACAGTGCTGCCCATCTTGTGCACCAGGTTATTTATCTTGGTATACACATGCCTTTTTCTGTTAGCACTTTGCACAGGCATCTACTTCCTCTCAAAATACTGAAGTAGTGTTGAAGAGATTTCAGTTCCCTTCTTAGTCACCAACCAAAAGAGACTGTGCTCCTTAACCTGATCCAAAGTCCTTTACAATGGCTTAAAGAGTTTTATTACGCAGTTCGTTCTGTTTAGAGGATATTAAATTGCACAAAGATCTTTTAAGCGCCAGCTCAGGCCACCCACAGCGGACAGAATTATTTCAGCGACGTATCCAACACAGTTAATGGTAAAAATCATCACACAGAAAGTGAGAATTTGAAATGTGATGACAGCCCTTCCCTACACAAACCACTGTGTGCTCAGACATCCCAATGCTTCACCCAAGGGCTTGGGGTACAAAGCTCTTGCAGCACACTCAGTCATTAAGACCAACAGAGAAATCCTTCCAACACAGCAGAAAGTTTCCTGAAATGTTATTTTATTCTCATTGGGTAGAAAACAAAAAGCAGAGATCCAACTCCCAGCACACGCTTAATTCCTCAGAGTTCAGAAAATACAATGCTCTGGGCAGGGATCAGCAGCTCTTATGCTATCTTCAGGAAGACCCATGCAAGCAATAAGACAGAGCACGTGGAGACCTTCTGCCACAAATGTGCTCAGGAAACAGCCCAGGCCTCTGTCAGAACTACTTCAGGGAATTGAGTTTTTAAATTAACCTGAAGCAGGGCATGTAACGTTGTTAGTTCTGTGTAAAGAGAGATTATGTTCTCATTAAAGTATTAATTCTCAGAATTGGAGAGGAAGATAAAAAATAAAGCTACCTACGATGGAGGTTTAGTCCTGCAGTGCTTATGCAGGAAAAAAAAAACATTCTTGTCTGAATGAGTAATCCCACCAATTTTAGTTAGGCTTCACACATCATATCCCGAATCAGATGTACCTAAATTAACTCAGGTGTATATCCATACAGCTAGAGGGAGCTTTGATTGCTTTTCTTTCAGTTTTTAATAAGATTCTATGCCTTTCCAACCTGAAATACAATTCATAGTATTTCAGATGACATCCTACCTCCACTGTAGTCAATAGCAGTTTTCAAGTTTACCTCACTGTTATTTGAATTTCCCCATTTGCACTTATAAAAAATAAGTACTTCTCTGCACAATACAAAACAAGTTCAGAAGTGAAGTTTTTGCACCAGGGAATTACTTCATTATCTTCCTGTAACTTTGTTTTGTAAGATCAGTTATTCAAACTCTTATCTCATTCAAGCATTACAGCAAATATCTTTCCTACAAATAAAGCATCTTTCACTTTAACAGTACTGCGTACTTTTATCTTTATACATCTGCACATCCAGTATGTCTACACCAGCTTCACATTCATACTTTCATGAAGGCTTTTTCACATTTACTTCTTGCTTTGTGAGCCTCTCTGGCTCAGATTACATTGCTATAATGGTGTGCACTTTACTACTATTGCGTACCATCTCTCTGTGAGACCCCATTCCTCCTTTACTGAAAATGAATTGAACTGCTCTCCCACAAAATGTTATTTTTCTTGCTTGCATTTCAGCAGAATATGCCAGTTAGGCTCAGTACTTTACAAAATGAACTGATTTATTCTCTCTGTACCTTTTTGAGGCAATGGTATTTCACCAGTTTTCAGATGGAAACCTGATGCGTTTGAAAAACAAAGGGCAAAAGTAATACGATGTGAGGTACCAGAGATAAAATTTTTTTTATATAGCTTCCACTGATTTCAACTGCACCTGTGATTATTCAACATTTCAACAGTAAGATTCAAGAAAAATTAGAATGAAATAGAATTATGGAATGGTTTGGGTTGGAAGGAACCTTAAGTATCATAAATGCAACATCAAATATGAAAAGTTAGCTTAAATAAGTTGAAGAATCTCCATTAAACGCACTGTAACATAAGTAGAATGAGAATCTGGTCAGCACAAGGCAATTCAGTTGTGCTATTTTTTTTTCTTTACTTGTAGTATTCTGCCACATTCACTGCACACATTAGAAAATACATATGCACATGTATCTATGCACTCATACGTGCACACATATGTTCCTCTGTGTGTGTTTGTGTACCAAATGAAATAGGGCCGTATACACAACATTTATCTTGGCCTGTTTCAGCTCAATAATCATCATGGTCAAAGAAAAAAAAAACAACCACGTTTGTGTCATTTCATCTTTTTCACAATGAGCAGTAGGGCCAAAGTAGAGCTGAATTTTTTTTGTATTTTGAGTAAGTTAATCTGTAAGTTGGTCATCTTCTTTTACAGAAAGTTCTTTCCTTCTTGTTATAAAGCCACGTTGCTACTGCTGGAGAAATGCCAAGGTCTACTATTACAACTGACCCCTCAAATGTAAGTCAAGTCGTGCGAGGAGAGATTCAGGTCAAATATAAGAAAACCTTTATTCTCCAAAAGAATGGTAACACATAGGAGCAGGCTGCTCCGAGAAGTGGTGGAGTCATCTCATCCCTGGAGACGTCTAAAAAATTTATAGACACGGCACTGAGGGACATGTTGGACATGGTGACCTTAAGAGATGTTTTCTAACCTCAACGTGTCCCATTTAATCACAAAGCACCACCGCATCAGACCTCATCAGCCCCAACGTAGTACGCCAGCACCCCAAGTAGAACACCCCACCATCTCAAGCTGGGGCTCACAGCACCCCATCACTTCACCCTGAGGCTCCATTGCTTCAGCCCGGTTACCCTCACCCCAACGCAGGAAGCAACCACCACAGCCACACTCACACCTCCGTCTTGCAGGGTGAAGCAAGCTAAGAAAATAAGAAACCCACGGGGCAGCTTGGGGTGGGCGGGAAGGGATGAGAAGGCCGTGAGGGCCGCCCCCTTCAGGCCCCGCCTTCCCCGCCCCTCGATATAAGGGCAGGGGAGCGGTCCCTCCTCCTGGTATGATGCGGCCATGACGCTGTGGGGCGTTACGGCGGCCGCGCCGTTCCCATAACGCAGCTGGGCTGCCGGCCTGAGGGCAGCGCCTCGCCCATGGCAGGTAGCTGGGGCGGGGATGAGCGTCCGTTGGGGACGGTGGGGGTGATGACTGGTACAGACTGTACTGCTCCAGCGAGGTGGGGAGCGTGCTCGTTAGTGTGTTTTTTTTAGGGGGGCTTTGCTGCGTGAGTGACACGTGTGGGGCTGTCTGTGCGGCTTCTGCTGGGGCTGAGCCGCCGGAGTCCCCTGGGGCGGGTGGGGGTTAAGCCTTGCTGAGGGCGGTCCCGTGTGCCTCTGCTGAATACGCTTCTTCAGAAGCTGGTTTCCTTACGGTGTGTGGATGTGTGTTTGTTCCTTCCCGCTACGAAGCACTCAGGGTGTACCTGGTGTTTGCATTTAGATGCTCACGTGTTTATAAATTCTGGGCTTGGAGCAATATTCACAGCAGCATCTTTCTCTTGGTTGGGAAACTTCTTGGTAGTGACTGATTACAGCAGTTACCAAGAGGAAAGAGCAGTGAAGCGCTTCAGAGAATCTGTTTGAGGGCTGAAGTGATGTTGTTGCTGCTGCTGTAAAGTTAATCACTTTTAAGAACAGCTTGCTAAAGTAATCAGTCTCTAAAATTTCAGGGTTTTGGAATGCTTCAGGCTCTCCCACCAGTTGTTTTGTTGCATCATTCCTTGCTCATTTCTCAGCTAGGTGCTTCTTGTAATGGTGTGAAATGTGGAGCATGGGAAAGACTGAGGATTTCAGGGATGCTCTCTTGCTCTTTTTGAGGGATCTCTTATAACGTAGTGGGATTTTTTTACTTCAGCTTGGTTTTGTATTTGCCCATGGTTAAAAGGATATTTGGAGGATCCTGTGTTTCTGCGTAAGATTTCTGTGGGTTCAGTGGGCCATCAGAACTGCACATTGAGGGTTTGAATGGGAAGTTGGCTGGTTCCTTTAGAGGCTTGACCCAGCTACATGTCTATGTGCCTCTTTCAAGAAGGCTTTCATCAGTTGTGAATTGGATGGTATACAGCCTTCTGTGACATGGGTGACAGGAGCATCTATGAGTGTACTATGTCAGAAGCTGGATGGCAGCATAATATATGTGGAACACTGTCTCCAGATGAACCTGGATATCTCCTCAAATTCATGAGAGAGTGGAACAGATTGTTATGATAGCAGATGAATGGCAATGTCTCCACCTGAGCTGCATTTTGAAACTTTTCTTTCTTGGTCTCATGTTCAACCAAGATGGCAGCAGTCTAAAATAAGCCCTGTCTTTCTTGAAGGCATTTGCCATCCAGTAATCTCAGCTGATGTTCATGTCATAAATTCTAGGAACTTCGCCTCATGTGAGCACTACTCACATTCTATGGCAAAGAATAGGCATGTATACTTGAACAGTGTGATAAACAAAGCTCAGCTTACACAGGTTACTAGTTTTGTATTTTGGCTTTCCATAGTATGGGAGTTACCTATTTTTTTTGGTCAAGTGGAACAGTATTTTTTTTATGGCTTGTATGTTAATGTAAAGGCCTTTGCCCTACAGTCATCTAGGGCACTGTGGTGATTGTGTGCTTTCATTTGCTGTGTTGCTCTAAATAACAAAAATGGTCTTAGAGACCTTCTGGCTATGTGGTAGTCACAGGGATGAAAAAATACCATCTCTTCATCTGTTTCCTTTTGTTTGTTTTTAATAGGAACTGACAAAATTAAAGTTTAGTTTGAGTGAACAAGAGCATGAGTGAGAGAAATGGACCAATGTAGCACATCTGTTTTCCATTAGGGAGGAGGCTGAAATAGTTCTGGGTTGTGCCAGGAAAGTGAATGGAGCACTTGGCAGTGAATTGATTGGTGTTGTAACATGCCTACAGAGCAGCAGTCATAACTTCTAAAGTGCAGTTCTTCTGTTAACAGTGGTTGTTGGCTGTTAATCAGTTCTGGCTCAGTCTAGGTGAAAAACTGGTGATTCAGCTATCTGTAGTCATGTGGAATGGGAAGCTGTGTGCTCCTTGTTTAGAGCTGATGGTGGGATGGAGTGTGTGGGCCTTCTGCCCTCTTGCCACTATCTAGAATTAAATTCTTTCCTTGCTTGAGATGTTGTGCTCAGCAGTGAGACATCTAACATGTCTAGGTGCAGCTATGCAATGGCCTAATCAATTAGATACTATTTGTTTAGCTTCTGTTCCTGAACTGGGCAGCAGTAAGGAAATAAAGAGTAGGTTATACAACAAAGTGTTGCATTTCAGCTGTACCTCTGCCTGTGAACATGGTTTTGCCTTATTCCTTCTCACTCTTACATATACAACAGTGCCAACAACAGAGCAAATCTATGTTCTTGACTTGAGACAAATGAAGTATGCTACATTTTCCCATCAGTCATAATTAAATACTGTTGTCTTAGTCTCATTTATTTATTTTGTGCACCTCTGGATATATTAAAATGTATTATCCTCTTAGGAAACTATAAGACATTTAGAAATTCATGTGACAGTTGAACATTGAAGGCTGTATGAGCTTTCTGAAGACAGGGATCATAGAAAATTGTGTATATGAAATATTGGTGAATTTCATGTAGTACTACAAGTTCAGAGTACCTAACTTTTTTATTAGGTGCTGTAAGGTGTTTCTCGTATGGCATCAGATTAACCTCTGCTTCTTTTGTAAACAGGTTCTTAGCTTTATACTACCTCTAACTTAATTTGGCTTCTTTGTTTCTTCATGGATCATAAAACCACAGGAGATTCTGCACTTCCTGCTTTTATGGTTTACAATATCTTTCCTTTTTACTTTTTTCTCTATTTGGAAGTGCTGATTTCAGATCCCTGAGGCAGAGCAGTATTTGAGAAGTGTCAAGATAATTGAGTGACCTGAGTGACTATGACCTTTGAAATTCTTGTATTTTGAAGTAATTTGGGTAGAAGCTTTCTTGGGATTAGTCCTGCATGCTCAAAGCAAGCTTAGAAATTCCTTTTTCACTTTTGTTTGCCATGGCAACAAATTATCTGTTCTTTAAGAGACCATCTCTTAATATTCTAGTTCTCCTAACTTATGTAGTTTTTATATCTCCCAGTAAGGAGTAGAAACTGTCTCCCCTCTGCTGTGTTTGACACAGGAGCTAACACCATAAGTTTCTGCAAGAAGTATGGCACTACAGGTGCAGATCTGTAGAGTGTACCAGCAGTGAAGACCTGGTAACTGCAGGATATGGATTTGGGATTTCTTACTTTCAACTAGCATCTGCTCCTGGATGAGTGAATAGGATGACTACTGGTTTGAGTGCACTAGCCTTGTGCCTTAAGCACACTTCAGAGGCTATTTCAGATTCTGAAATGAATCAGATTTGCTTCCTATGTGACATGGTATGTTACAGAGAAAGGACTGCCAAGAAAAATCAGTGTCTTGATCCAAACTAAAACATTAATAGACACGCCCCACATCTATTACAATTTAACCTAGAGAATAGGCAAACAGATGAAAGGAGTAGGTAAGCATGCACAATAATGTGGTACCAAGTGTCATTATAAAACTCAACTATGGAGTTTTCCCGTGCTATGTTGCATAATTAACTTAAGAATTACAAATTACCAGAGTTAGTAAGGGATGAAACTATTACATTGAAAGTATACTTGCATTTGTTGTTATGCTGACATTTGGAAATCTTTTCTGATGGTTGCAGGCAACACCTATTTCAGTATGGACCGATTTGAAGATACATCAGATGGTGAAGTGGATCACGCTTTCTATGAGAGTGATTTTGCAGAGGAGGAGAAAAAAACTGAAGAAAACGGTCAATGTATAGAGAAAGGAAATACAAAAGTAGTTCTTTCAGACCCTGACTTGATTGCTAGTTCAAAGGATGCAAACTGTTGTGAGGAGAAGAGTGAAGAGAAGCAGGAAGATCTGTGGAAGAATCAGTTCCTAGAAGATAGCACAGACAATCCAGGGGATGCTTCATCTTTGTCACTTCCTCCAGTTTGTGAGAATGCAGGTACATCTGGAGTAACATCTGCAGCAAGCAGGAGAATGCAGGAAAATGTTCCTGCTGAAATAGATTATTATACAGATGTAGAAGATAGTAGTGATGATGACAAGAAACAGAAGATTAGACCAGTGTCAGCTAAGCAGTCCTACAATGTAGGAAGGGCTAGCAGAACATATAGTACTACCAGTTCCTCTTCCTCATCTTCAAGCTCAGATTTGGATTCTGATAGCTCTTTATCAGATTCATTGCATTCCTCTTCCAAGAGAAGCGCTTGTAGTGCAATTCTTCTGTCTCCAAAACAGAAACGTGGGTCAGCAATAAGATTACCTGAAGGAAAACCAAAGCCTGGAGACCATGTGGAACAATCTGAAGACACAGGTACTGATATAACATTCCTGTCATCTCCAGACAGCAGTTCTACCCAGTCTTTTGAATTTGCAGCTTCAAATGTTAAGAAATTAAGAGTAAAAAGACAATGGGAGGCAATATGTATGTTTTGAAGAATTTTGGTACTATGAAATGCTTGAATACTCTAAGGCTCCAAAATGCATTTTTGTGCAAGTACCAATGTATTTTTTATTTCTTTTTCCCTTAGGATCCAGGTCTGATTTCAGCAGTAATCTCTTACAATATAGTATGGACCTGGATCAGCATTTGAAAGGTGACTTTTAAGTGTATTTATTTAAAATAAAGTAGAATGTTTTTACATTATTGAAAACAACGTAGAATTGCATTTAGTGGAAGAGAAGATCAGGGAGATTTTTGAGTCAGATGTATTGTTAGAATGTTTGAAGGTAAGCACGGTGGTTTAACACTTTAACATCTTTACCTGGTGTAGGGAACCTGCTTTGGCAGGGGGGTTGGACTCAGTGATCTCTTGAAGTCCCTTCCAACCCCTATGGTTCTATGAAATCTTTATGTAAATAGTATCAACTATACTGTGGAAATAGTAGGAATGTGTGAGTCTGAGTTTTAAACAATAAAATACAATAGTCTACAATGAAACATTTAGTTCATTGTTTTGTCAAATTACAGCTAGACGTAAGCATTTATAGCACGAGGTGAGTCTCATTTCCCAAGGTCCCTGAAATTCGCAAAACTTCAGTGTAGTTTGTTACTGCATTGTGTTGAGTGGGCACGAAGCATTTTATTTTAGAAAACTCTATGCATTGGAAATACAAATACTTGGAAGACCAGAATTTCTTGCATTGCCTTATTTTATACCCTGTTTCTCTGTTCAGGTTCAAGTAAGTTCAAGTAAGATTTGCTAGTGCAAAAAAAAAAATAGCAAATTTGTTGTTGGAATTGCCTACTGAAAGCTGTATGTTAGAAGGACAGTGATGATAGAAATTTGGAGACTTTTCTGATATTGTTTTTAGACTCTTTATCTTGATTCAATGTCCTGCCTTACTTTAAGGACTTGAGGTAATGTAGTTGATGAGATGGGCCTGGCAAAAAAAGGCAACTAAGTTCCCCTCCAGTTCTTGCTAATGACTTACTCTCTGGTTTTAGACGAGTCTTTTGATTTCTGTGGTTCAGAATTCAGTGGTATGCCAAAAATGTTATGTATTTATCTGAATTATGTTGAATATGAATAATAGTGGGATTGGGGATTGCCCAGGGTATTCAGAGTACTAAATAATTTTGTAGTTAGTATTTTTCTTCTATGTAAAATGAGGTTGATACCTGCTTATTTCACAGAAGTGACTGTGAGAATTAGTCTGTAAATCCATGGTATTAGCTATTATTAACCTGAGGAAGTTGGGTTAAGTAGGACATAGGTCTGCAGACTGAAGACCTGAACTCCTTGTTCTCCCTGACCTGTGTGCTCTGAGGTATCTTTCTGCCTTTTCTTTGCCTCAGATTTTCTATCATAAAAAAGCATAGAAAATCACTTGGTGTAACCACTGTTGTGTAAGTATCATTACTATGAAAATGAAAACCCTGTGTTCCTGAATAAAGTTATTGTAGGAAGTTGCGTAGAACATACATATTGATCTGCTTTAACATTGTAGCTTTAATTTGTCAATTAGGCAAATCCTTAACAACTGAAATTTTCTCTTAGGGATCTTTCCCATGTGCTCTTCATGCTGAGTTTATGCATTTGTACTATGTGTTCAACAACATCCAAATCCAAAGTACTACTTAAATATTTGTCAACCCGTTAACTTTACAGCTGGACTGAACACAAATAGCTTTCTCACTAAATTCTTGTATGTTCTTAATATGAACTGTGAGTATAAAATAATATACATGTGTATACACACCTCTTCACACTGAGGTAGAAGAGCAGGTGTTGGCTTCTCTCAGAGCTTGAGAATCTGCTGAAGATGTTAAATATTGCAAAGCAATGCACTGTATGTTAACATCACAAAAGTGTGCAATACTGGGAAATAAAATTACACCTGTATAATATTTTCCTTGTGGCATGAAATAAAGAGCAGCCTTATGTTAAGCTTGCAGCTCTAAAGAGGAGAACTTGTACTCAAATCACTTTTTCCTTCAAAAAATATAAAATCAGGAGTGCTGTTAAACTCTTTGGAAAAAAAAAATCTAGTGTAAAATAGTGGATATTCAAGTAAGTATAGTAAGTATAGTGTATGTCCAAGTTTTGGGTAAACTATTAGATATTTCTGAGGAACTGTGATTTAATCCTTTTATATTTTTCAGATTTGCCATTTGTGATGGCAGAGCAGTATAAAAACCACCCTTGAGTTTGCCTGGTGCTTTAAGCACTGAAGCAATGTAGTGCATTTTCTTGCTGTGATTTCCAGAGTGAAATGTGCATGGTTTTAATTTTAGTCTCAGTGTAACTAAGACAGCTGTATCATCCTGTCCTAATGCATTTGACTTGCTAATTATCATTTGTATTTTATGCAAGGTTTGGCTGGTTTCAGTCTTCAAGGTCATTTAAATGCTCACAAAGTGGAAGCAGTAAACAGCTCATTTATTGCTTGCGAGGGAGTCAGGTGTCTCTCCATGGAAACCAGCTTTCCTAGAAATTCCATGAATACCACAGGGAGATTTCTTTTACTGTTTATCAGTAATTGAGAAGTAGAACTGCATGCTTTATGCAAATGCTACTGCTTGTTTACTTTTCTCTCCCCAAATAATTGATTTATGGTTCAGAAGCAGTGAAGTGCTGAGTAGGGATCTGTTTAAATTACATTATTCATTGGTGGAGTGTAAAGGTACAGATGAACTGTTCTAAGTTTTGTGGGAAGTCACAAATTCTTCACAACCTTCAATTGCAACTTGAAACTTCACTTACTGTATTATCATTGGCCAGTGCAAAACAAGTTAAACAGTTAAAATACTTAGTTGGTATTTAATCCCAACACCTAGAAGGTTTTACTCCTCCCATGGCAGGGGGTTGGAACTTGATCCTTGAGATCCCTTTCACCCCGAACTATTCTATGGCTCCATGCATTTTGAAGGTCCCTTCTAACCTGGGCTGCTTGGTTCTGAGTTGTTCAAATAAATTTGAAACTCATAATGGTAACTATGCCTGAAGTACTAGGAGTGTTTAGAGTAAATGTTTACTGCTTTTGTGGGATCATGACTTTTCATCATCAGTAAACAAATTCTGTGCTTCTGTAGGCTTGTGTTGACTTTGCTTAGGCACCTGCCACCTTGACTGTGAAAGTATGTTGTTATTGCTGTGAGGTTGGAGTCAGGTTCAATTCGCATTTGGCTGTACATACCTGTTATTGTATAATTTTGTCACAGTAATTGTGGAGGGAGTAGGGATGTTTGGGAGTGTAAATAGTGTTTTATAGTAGTGCAGCTTGGATGGGTTTTCAGCTACATAGCTTTGGGAATAAGCTATTGCTGCTGCTTAGGAATTACAGGTTTGGGAGCCTTGTTGCTGACAGAGCCTGAGTACTGCTACTGAAAGTGATGCTGAGCACAGAAACAGTGTTGCTACTTCTTTGACAGGACCTACACCTCTCTCAGCTCCATGATAAAACTGTATAATATGGCTCCATGTGAAATGTACAACTACCCAAATTTATTTATTACAAGTTACATTTTTCCAAGTGTGTTCTGCAGTGCTAGTTTACCATGCTCCCATAAGGATATTTAATCCTGTTTTTTCCTAAATATATGGTGGCTTGATGTTCCCCCATTAATGGTGTGTTGCTAGTTTTCTATGCATTTTTTTTGTCCCTTGTAGGTTTATCCAGATGTGACTCTTACCCAGGTTTGATTCCTAAATGGCTTTGATAGGAGCACTACTTTTTCCTTGAGAGTAACTTGCTAACATATGCAGGTGTTTATCAGGTGACATTATACTTTGTTAGCCTGTTGGTTGGCACACTAGATCTGTGCTGTTTTGTGTTTTGGATTTGAAATGATTTGCATCTTCCCTTGACAAACTAATAAAGCAACGTTTGCTAATGCCAACAGCCTTGTGACTATGCTTGCCTAAGGGCAGCTTTTGCATACATTAGACTGCATTTACTGATGGGGCAAAGTTACTGATTTCCAGAGAGGGATTCCAGAATTCATCAACTACTTGGATTTTGATTTCCAGCTACTGTTTCTAACTTTTTGAAAGTAGCAGTATGTACATGCATCAGTTGAGAGATTGCAATAATGTTTGTTTTGTCTCCTTTTGAAGTAAGGGCATGCTCATCATTCTTTGAGACTTGTAAGCTATTAATGACTGTCTCAGCAGTTCCTCACTTTAAAATTGCTGACGTGGAAATGCTTGCTGAGGAAATTATGCTGTCTGTTTCCTTCTTTTGTGCTTTGCTCAAAGCTTCTGCTTTGGTTGCATGGTCCTGTGGGTAAGAGCAAGGGTTATCTTCTGGAGGCTTTGTGATATTGGAGTGAAGCAGGTAGTGCTTTGAGTAAGGTTTCCTGCTCCATCTCTTGGCTCCAAGTATCTGGTCTAACCTGCTACCACCATTCCTGTGGCACAGACTTTCTTGTGGCTGAGAAGGGTAATAATAGAACAGCAAAGTTCTATCCCTAAGCTTTTGCTTTCTCTGAGGTTGATAGCTAAGCTCCAGCAAGACCATGATTAAGTCAAGAGTGAGGTTTTCCAGTTAATACTTTATCTTGTGGAATGTCCATGTCTGCTTCGTTGTATATTTCAGTGTGCATTCTTTGTTTTATTTTTCTATCTCAAAGCCTCCTGTCCTGGTTTAATATTTTAGTGTTTTTACTTTCTTAAATTGCTATCTTCCAGCTTTTTCTTCCCCTGTCATAAAATCTCTTCATCCATTAAACTTAATTTTGATCTTCCTCTTTGCAGTTCCCGTACCAGCGTGATGCAGCACTGCTTCAGGAGTAAATAAGCAAAATCACTTCAGGAAATGCATTTTGTATAACTGAGTCATGCTTTCCCAATGTCAATTTTCAATCTAAAACATAATTTGTTCTGTAGGCATGTTAAATATCTTTGGAGCAAAGTGAAAATCACTTTCCGTGTGCAAACCTATAAATATTAAGTGACAGTGTGATTCCTGTTTTTGTGGGTTATTTCTAGTCTCAGCTTTCCAAAGCTGTTTGCTGTTGCCTGAAAGAATTACCTTATGCTTGTGTTGCTAGTGCAAATGATAACTATGGTGATTATGATTACATGCAGTATTACTTTGGTGCTACATACCAGTGGCCCTGTTACTGTGTGTAGGTAAATGCCTATACTGATGGCTGGTACTGTTGCAACTACTTCAAATATCTGAGGATGGAAGTTTCTGTGCACTGCACTGATGCATGATGGTGAAGGTGGAGACAGAAGTGATTGCACTGAGATGGGTATCAGGAGCACTGACCATTTAGAAGGAATTGCCATGCATGGTAAACTGATTGACATGTTTATTCCTAAATAACACATACATCTGACTCAGTTGCTTATAGAACATGTGAGTGTTGCTGAGCCTATGGTAGTGTTTGGTTGCTCGTTGTATTCATTCAGCTCTTCTGAGCTTCTGGCTGTGAGGAGGAGGTGCCTAGTGAGCAGGAAGTATTTGGCCAACACTGGACTTGATTTATGCACTGAATCTTCTGTAATATTAATGTACTGAGGAAAGCATTTGGTCCCTGAAAAATTGCAAAATGCATTGATCTGAAATTCAGATGGGTAGAGGGAAACGATACTTCGGTTTTTCAGATCTGTTAATCTCAACAGAATGCAACATTTGCATTCTTGTTTCCTTTTTGAATAAACCTGCTTTTGTTTCTGTCATTTTAAAGCTGCTCCACAGTTGGAAAATAAAGAACAGCAAGAACTAACTGAAGGTCATCCATCTGGAAGAATGGGGGAAGATTTTTCTGCAGACAAAGAACTTAAGTATTGCTCTGATTTTAAAGCTGCTCTAGAGTTGAGGGATAAACGACGACGAAAACTAGGCATCGTTCATCATCCATCTAGAGGAATAAGGAAGAATTATTCTTTCACAAATGAAGAAGTTAGGCGAATTGATCAGGAAAACCAGAGGCTGCTCCAAGAGCTGGCCCGACTGTGTGCAACGCCGGGAAGCAGGACTGACATGCTGAAGAAGTCGGCTTCACCGTCTCTTCAAGTGTACCACAGTGCCATCAACAGGCAGAAGGAGCAGCGGAGAATCGAAAAAGAAAACCTGGTGAGTTTTGAGAACTGCTTTCGATTGCTAAATTGAGGACTGTTCATTATTAACGAATCGCAGCTAAGTACTTAGAACTAGAAGTGCTGCCTAATCAGTTCTTACTGCACTAAGTCTACAGTGAATTTCCATGACTGTGCTCTTTGTGTAATTATGCTTTATTTCTCTTGTGAAAATACATTTTACTTTGTGTCCTACATTTTAGTGTTATTCAATTTAAGGTGAATTTTCATTTACACAGTCATAATTTTGCTTAGCAGTCAATTCTGTTTGTCCTACTTTATGCATTATGATTATTGATCTTTCAGGAACAAGCTTGTAGAATACAAAGCAATTGATACAATGGCATCAAATCCATTACATTCAAAACAGAGGGTACAATGTGAATGCCATTCTTGCTTCTGAATCCTTTTATAGCTATCCATCCAGTGCTTTCATTATTTGTAGCTCTCTGCTTTTATTATTTGAATATATGTGGCAACCATAAAAACTTATTTTAGAGAAAAAACAAATTTAGACTCTTGTATAGATGCTAGCAGATCTGGCAACAAATACTGGTTTTAGTAAGACTTCAGTGGCTGAATTATATTACAGGTAAGGATGTTTTCATATCTAGTTGTTCATTACTGTGTTTGAAAAGGAGATAGTACATAGTTAAAGATAATGATTAGTTTTTAATGGAAGTAGTGTATTTGTTCTTCTGTTAGGTTGCAATTCCCTTTTATGTAAATAGAATTCCTCCTTGTTGGATCTCTATTTTTCCTCTTCAGGAAAATCCATTACACTTCAGTTCTTTCACCTCAGACTCCTAAATCATTTAAAGACTTTCCAGAGTGAGAGATGAGGGATTGCAGGTGACTGAAAGAACACTTTACACATTGAAATGATTTGGCATAGTTAAGTACTACAGACACAATACAAAAATAAATGCTTTTATACCTCATTGTTCTGAAGTGGTAGGACTACTTCCTGCTTTCAGCATTTCAATGGGACATGATTTGTGCTTTTGCATGGGCTATGACCATCACAGTGTATTCTTCTTCTTTAGAGAGGAAGTGCTGTTAGGTGCATACCCAGCCAGCAATATGCTATGTAATATAACACCATGATTAGGTGGTGACTGTAAATCCCCATCTCTTCACTCAAGACCCCAAACTTCTTTTTGCTTTATACATTGTAGGATTTTATTCAAGAGTGCCTTCTTTTGCAACTTCTGGATCAAAAATTCAACACTAACAGCAGTTCATCCTTTCACACGCTGCTCTTGTGGGATGCTAGAGAATAGTGGTGTTTGCTTGTAGTCCAAGACATATCCTTCAGTTACTATGTTTTAGTTGTTAGGCTTTTACTGTAGCAACATAAGAGCAGATGTTTGACATCAAAATCCCTTAAAATCTGTTAGTATGTCATACTATTTTAAACTGTAAAAACACTTAGTCTGTTAATTCCCCTAAACTCAAGACAATGCATTTTCTTTTCAGAAAAGCAATCAATTAGTACAGCTCTTAAGTTTCATTTATCATTACTTCTGTCTTTGAGCAATTGTTTCCTTTCTTGTTTCAGGTGTACATGCACTTTGAACATCACATTTGTAACATACTGATTTTTTTCTAGTGCTGCTTTTCTGGCATTGTGGGCATGACACGCTTTTCTCAGAGACCATAAAGAGTGGGCTGAAAGCTACGAAGTGCTTCCCTACCCTGTCCATTGATCAGGAGAATTTTGCTTTTATATAGCTAGGAATATGTACTATGTGAACTTCTGTTGTTTTTCTTCTGGTCAGCAGATTAAGATTTACAATCTTAAATTGAAATTTATCAGCCTTCTTTCTTGATAAGATTTTTTTTTCCCTTATGTAAGGTCTGAGGCATCAGATAAGGGATGTGCCTTTTGATATCTCTTTGTGAAATGCTAGAGAATAATGCAGGTTTTCCTAACTAATTCAGAAAGAGAAATCTATAACAGCCTTTACAGAGATAGTTCAAGTGCTGACTATTTTGTTTTTTTCCTTCCCCTCATTGAGTTATAGCTTTTATCTTTTTTTTCTTTTTTTGTGAAGTTAGTATCTTGTCTAAGGAAAACTGTCACTTGTTCTGCTAGAATGTTCTCGGAGCATTGCCTTTCCTTTACCCTTAAGGCAGCTTAATCTCAGGTGCAGGCACTTGGCATTTAATAGTAACAATCTTATACTTGCTGTCTGTGCCTGTGAGCTTTCGTCAATGGAACCTACTCTGGGTTGCTGATCTGAGCTAGCATGCCTGGAGGGCAATTCTTGCCAGTAGAGGACGCTGTTGATTGAGGAAACCGTTCCTTGTCCCAGCCACTCTCCTCTCCTCTGGAAAGGGAACAAAGTGTAACTGATGCTGTTCTTTTCTCGTGTCTACATAGTCTCTGTATTGACATGAGTTAATCATGGCTTCTGCTGGTATAAGTAAAACTCATTCCTGTGTCATACTCTCCTGAAATGTACTCTGTGTCCCAGTGCGTACAGCTCCGATCCCAGCTCTCTAAGTATAGTCAGTTTCCCACACCTGTCTGAAAAATGGTTCTGTGTTTCCCTGCAGGGGTGGCTTCCCTATCTAATGCTTGGCTCCCTGTGCTGCAGGTGTCACTAAGGCTTTTACCTCCCACTTTGTCTGGACATTGTGACCTCTGCAAGTGCAGAGATCTTCCAGCTAAACTGTTTCCTTTCTCCAGCACCTTGAGCTGCTTTTGTCCTGCTGGCCAATCTGAGCTTACTTTTGAAAAAGGTGTTTTGCAGCTGCCATAACATGTTCATTTATCTCCACTTGAATCGTGTGCTGATGGGCTGTGATATGCAGAGAGGGAGAAGAGGCAAAAGAGAGGAGTGTCTCTTCGTGTGCTGGCTGTCACCACATACACAGAATGTAATTTTGCTTGGCCCACAGCCTTTAATCTTGTGTTGCAGTGCAACTCCTTTGATGCCCATGTCATGCTGCAAACAAGGACACAACTTCTTGGTGTGGAAACAAAGAAGACTAGAAGGACATAGGCACATGCCTTCCTCAGGAATTCTGTGCTGCTTTTCTTCTGCCTTCCTTCTGTGCCTTCCCACAGGAACCATTCCCAAATCTGAGAGCACCACACCTCAGATGCTACAAACTTCATGTGATTGTGGAATGAAAATTGAGGTTGTTTCACCTTACTGGTCTTTTTCTGGAAGAGTTGTAGGAAGTGATCCTCTTAAGTCAGAAACACTGGCACTGGGCTGGAGGCTTCTTAGAAACTCAAGTGTGCAGAGCTTTGTAAGATGTTGCCACTTATTAGGTTCTAACTCATATTATGCTTAGACTAATACAAAACAGGTGGTTCTCAGGATTATGAAGTACAGTAAATACAAAAAAATTGAAAGCAAACCATTATTTCCATGGCCTTTTTTGTCTGGAAAAGTTATCCAGATATGGGATTGGTATGTAGATAGCACCTGACTAAAACAGACTGCAGTAGGGTGTAAGTGTTGTGCAACTGCAGTCACAGTTCTGAGGCTGCGTGCTCTTTGTGCTGATTCCTTACCCAGACCTGAGATTCCTTACCACTGCTGTGGAAGTTCTGATTAAAAACTCACTAATTACCAAGTTATTTTGGTTATTTATCACACTGTTCATTTGATGTTTTTTCATCTTTTGTATTCTCCTAGCTTATTTTCTGTGGATGCCAGCTGCAGATAAACATGTCAGTTTGGGTAAAAGTACTTTTCTGTAGACTGAAGAACTTTAAGAGGTTTCTGATATTAAGAGTTTGTGAGGTTAGAGCTGAGGGATGTACCTGGCAATTGAAGAAACTTAACCCTCTCATTAAGAACAAGAAGCTGTCCCTGAATGCACTGTTATCTGCTTCACCCTCCCCCACCTGGGCTCTGCAAAGGGACAGTGTGGTTGTTAATGAGAGTGACATTAGAGGAGGCATAATATAAATAAATCTGAACAGCTGTCAAGGCATGCGAGTCAGCTGGCTAGAATTCAAAGGAGGTGAAAACTGAAGCCTTCATATGTCTAAAAAGCGAAGTAAAACAAGAAAAAGTAGCATCTCTTACCTTGGAAGGCTGCTTTTTGCAAGCTAGGGAATGGCCAATGACATTGTTATGTCTCCTTTCCATGAGAGAGGAGAAAACAGTAGTGAAAATAGTTGGCTCTCTGAATGCTAGTGCAATCAATCTTACTGAGCTTGAATCAGAATCAGGTGCCCTGAGCAGCTACTATTAAGAGCAACTAACAGATTCCTGCATTTGTGTCTTATTCATTTTTCTCTGTAAATCTGATCAGGAACACATCTTTGCCTCTGAGCACCTGGATTATTTAGTCTGATTTGATTCTTTCCTTGTTAAAGTTGATTTCTATTACTTCATTTCTTCGAGATTAAGACTACAGAGATTTATCACTTCAGACCAAGGAAAGTGCTGCTGTTCTTCAATCCATTTCTCAGAATGCTCTTTTAAGGAGAATATAATGAAAAAGTCAGCAGGTTTAAGTGGATAATTGAAAAAGCACATTATTTGTTCAAGGTACTTGTAGGACATAGTTCCCTGGTCAACAAGACAGTAGACTTCTTAGTAGAAAAACATAAGAATTGAATTAGATATGTAACAAAGACATAATTAGATCAAGACTCACATTTTAGTGTGATGACTGTATGAAGCAGAATTTACAACTAGTGTGTCCTTAGTGTTCAGCAGAAGGTAGGGATACCATGAGAGCTATTTTCTAGCTCTCTACAAAAGCTTTTCTTAAAACAGTGATGGAACACTTAGACACTGCACAGTCTGTATCTGCACTTTCCATAGGCAAGGATTGTATGATGTCCAGTCTTAACATGTTCACAAAACAATCCTTGTACAGGGAATAGTCTGACTTTGCTCTTAGTAATGTGAGCTGGATGCTTGTTAAAATACAGACAGTAGTAAAAGCAGAGAATTGTATTTAAACTGGGATTAAACAGGTATATTAAAATTCATGTGTTTGGAAGCAAGCTTGAAGTTACTGTAATATTAAGGCAATATTAACATATGCAAATTCTGAGGCTATTATGGATGGAGAACAGACATGAAATGACTTTGACAGGGAAGAGAATGTTGCTCCTACTATTTAGTTTATCCATTTGTGCCAAAGCTGACTGTTTTGAGAGCTTCCATTTATGGTATAAAGATAAATGTTCTTTGCAAATACAAATGCACGTGGTTGTGTTAGAACATAGTGGTGAACTTGTGTAAAATGTTGGGTGTAACATTTAGAGAAGTCTAGCATTTTGTGTTCTGTAACTGGCTTTAGTGAAGAGCTATTTCTAGCTGGAGTCCTTCCTTTGACTTCTGCTTACTTAGGTATTTCCATTTGAGAGTGAACTGGCTGGCACTCGATGCAAGCACTTGTGACATATGCCTGAGCCAAAATGGCTTGTCCTTTCTCTTCTGCACACTGTGCAGGTTTCCAGTCCTGTGTAAAAAGTACCAAGAGCTTGTACATTCCAATTACAGCTAGACAATGGCAAATAACATCTTGTAAATGTTGTGCTGCTTCCCAAATCACTTTCCCTGATTTTTTTCATCTAAAAGAAAGAAAACCCTGTCTAAAAATAACAAACAAGAAAGCATCAACAGTAAGGAAAGCTGAACAGAACCTGAGAGCAGATGGGGAGTGGTGGTGGGGAAGTGATCACTTCATATGAAGTGCAGTTTAACAGCAGTGTAGATTCTTGATGTCTGCCACATAAGTAATTGTTTAGGTGATACTTCCTTATTAATAGTGGAATCACTTCTCTTTTGGAGACCTGTGTAATTGCAGTTTGCATAGTCTCTCATTGATAGGATGTTATAACTCTGATTTTGTTGCTGTCAAATATCGTAGGCCATCCATTCAAGTTAAATTAGCAGAGAGAATGCATGAATCTCTGAAAAGCAGGCACTGGAAGCTAAGTATATTAACATGAACCTTTTAATTGGGAATTGCATATATAGCAGAGTCCTTCCAAATTTGTCCTGCTATAAAATTCTTAGGTTATGGAAGATGAGATGCATTGGTTTAAGAATTTCAAGTGATAAAGTTTGAGGGAAATTGGGTTCATCTTTAGAAATACTATGTTGGTAGCTGTTGTGATGTAGTGATTGCCAGGGTTTATTTCATTTGGAAGAAATAATATACATAAGAGGTCAGAGTTGAAAATATTAAAATTGTTATGGATAAAATACTCATAAAGGATAAAGTTAAAAAAAAAAAAAATCCAACATTGAGCTTCTCATTTTACAATTAGTTTCACAGAATTGAGGTCAGTAGCTCTCTCTAGGGATCCTATGGGGTATAGGTGCCCAGCCTTGTGGCTTCCCTGGGCTGCACTGAGTGAAGAGGGATTGTCTAGGGTTGCTCTGAAAATAATGCCTCCTATTTGTTCCAATGGGAACAAACAACAGGTACCAAAAGCACAAAAACACTATTTTAAAAGAGTAAATTCTTAGAACACTTTTTCAACAGTCACCACCATTAGCTCTGCACTTTTGTCAGCAATGAGCAAGAGCCTGCGTGCTGTGCTCATAGCAATCTGCACCTGCAGAGGTACTGTCACTGCTGCTGAAACACACCACCCACTGCCTCTCCGTGCTCACACACACAGTTTGGTCTCTAGAAGTGTTCAGCAAGTGTTGATGAACGTCTATAGGTGCCATATTTTTTCCTGCATGCAGGAACTCAGTGACACATCTTGGCTTCATCCTCACTTCTGTGTCAGACCATTGTGTCAGAATGCCCCTCTGCTGCCATCTGTCTGGGGTAGCATGCGCTAGTCAGCAGTGAAGTTGTTAGTGCTGGAAAATACTAAATTGGTGTTTGTTTTTTTTCCCTAATTAAAATAGAAATAAGTCTTTGAATAGTTATTTTCTAGTTTCTTGTTCATTTTTTCTCTTTATTGATTTTTTTTTCTGTGATATTAAGGCTTTACTGAAGAGACTGACTGCAGTGAAACCAACACCTGGACTGAGGCGTTCTGAACAGCTGTGGGACTACCAGCGTTATGTGGGTTATGTGAATGCATCTCCCTCTGGGAGAGAACAAAGTTCCCTTTCCAGGCAGCGTGGCCTGTCTCGTAAGTACTGTGGAACTGCAGATTTTTGCATTTATTTACATGTGTTTCTCTTTCATCATTCAGAATTACAAATTCAGAATTACAGTTACTGAGAAAAATAAATTCATTTGTCTTCCCTAGATTGGTTCGTTGCAGAGAGATCATTAAACTGATCTTGTTAAGCATACCACAAGTACAGTGAACTTATGAATGTTTATTTACCTTCCTGAATTTCTGATCATTTTAAGAATCCTTGCTAAGAAGGTTAAAAAAAAATCATTGTTATAGATAAATACTTCTCAATTTGCCAGTTTTTGTTTTTGTTTTTTTTACTGAAAGGACTAAGTGGAGAGAGGAAGTTCAAGTTCTTTTTTAGAAAGCGTAAATCTACTTGTAGTTGCTTTGTTTCTCCAGAAGTTGTGTGTGTGCAATACTTGGAAGTGGGTCACTTGTCCCCAGTGATCCATGTATGTCAGTTTGAAGAACCACTGCACTGTGATTACTGATACTCAGATTTTCTTGTTCTGACCATTTAGAAATGACTCGCAGTGTTTTGGTTTTGTGTTCAACTTAGAATGATTTTGGGTGTTTGTTTTGTTCTGGAAATTATGGTGATGAATATAGTAATATAATGTAACATAGCATGAAGCTTTCTGAGATACCTAGCATAAGCATTCATACTTTGTTAACAGGAGATGCTTCAAGAGCGTGCACTGCATCAAGCACAGTGAGACAGAAGAAGGAAAAACCTACGTCAGCTTCACTTACTGGGGCATCACAAAGGCCTAAATCAACTAATGCTCGTGCTGCTTGTTTGTAAGTGTGTGTTTTGCCTCACAATCTGGGATGTTCCTCAGGTTTCTATTTTCAGAAAACTGTGTGAAAGTATTCTCTGCATTGTTTAATGATTTAAATGCATTGTAAGCTATGTAACTGTTTATTAAATGGTTTAAGCATACACGTTTGCATCAATCAGTGTTTTCTGTGAGAGAAAGAGAATCACTTAATTTCTACCGTGTATTTAATTGTTGTTTTATTGTCCAGTCTTAAGTGGAATTTGTATCCATGACATCATGAAGGACAGAATTGGTGTACTATAGGCTTAATTTCTAGATTTGCACTTCTCATCCTGGCTTTACGCAAGTGTTCTGGATGTTTAGGTCATGTTCAGATGTCTGAAAGAATCTTCCTTTTACAGCAGCATGAAGAAGTGAAAAGCTAGAATATTGAGGCTGCAGAAGGTGTTAATCTCCCATGGTTATAGGTGGCTCAAGTTGATGAACATTCATTTTGTACTCAAGGCCATGTCTCTTCCATGTTTGGAAGGATTTTAGAAGTTACATTGGGACCTTTGCATTGGAAAGAGGCATATGATACTTTTTGAACACCAGAGACTGAAGTTTGAAATGAACAAGAGTTTCATATTTACTCTAAACAAGGCTAGGTTTTAGGTATTTCCAAGGCTAGAGAATAGAAAGCAGAGCAATCATTTCATGACCCTGCTTTTGCAGTTCTGTACCTTTCTGTGCAGGGAGATAAAAACTTGAGCAGCAGGAAACTCCAACGTCTGCTTTTGAGGGCAACTATTAACCAAAATTTAAAGAAAACTAGAGAAAGTAGAAATAAAATCTTAAGCAGCTTGGTCTATTTTTACAATGTTATGTTCATACCAAATATTTGTAGTAGTGTCCAATAGATAGGATTCCTCATTAACATCCATTTATAAGGGGAGCAAAATGTAATGCAGTTGTCAAAATGTGGTTGGCAAATAGATGTCATGCTTCATTTCTACCCACGAAGGCAAACTTAAAGTGCACTTATTTTCTTGGGCTGTAGTCTTATTAAAAATCATAAATTGCTGTGCTGTTCCCTGTGGGTATTGTTGGAACCCTGCTTTCATTCCAACTTCTTCCTAGGAGAAATACAGGAAATCCTTGTATTGTGTGTAAGGAGAAAAGCTGAATTTGTTAGTGCTGTTTTGCCCTTACAAAAACAAAAAAAAGCAAGCTTATTCTTTATTCATGCTTGTATGAGGGCCTATACTTTCAAGTATTCTGCACAGTAATAAGCTTTTTGCTTGGTCCTGTATGATAGTGTGGCAGAGCTTCTACACCTGGTGACCTGCAAATCAAATATAGCTGTTTCACAGTATTTAAGCTTTTATCTTTAAGCAGCGTTGTGGCAAACAAATTTTATTACAACTGTATTTGTTGATAGGGACTCTACAGCAGCACAATGCAAAAATGCCTTACCAATTTGTAATATTTTGCTAATTAAAATCATTTGCTATTTGACTTCTGTCCTTGAATGTGAATTTCAAGGTCACAATTTAAATACTTCTGAATGTTCACATAATTCTCTTCTGGGAAGGAATTCTCAAAATAGATTTTGATCATTTTATTTAACTTTGATATGAAAAACCAAATACTGTTGGCTTTTATGTCATTTTTTAATAAATTGTAAGGGAAAAATTAACATGGAGTGTTGGCCAATACAGTGAGTTTTCAGGATTTTCAATTTGATAATAAATTGTGAAGGATGTAATTGGAGAAATGCTTCCACTTACCTGTAGTGTAGGATGTACTTGTCAGTGACATCAGTGTGTGGTGCATTTGTTTTTGAATAAGCTACGTAGGTAGGTCTTCATTAAGTTAGATAATTTCATCAATATTTTTACAATAGTAAATTCTTCTAATAGATGTCTTTTTTTGTAAGCTGTCAGTTTGTTCTCTTATGCCTTTTTTCCCCCCTCTATCTCTTCAAACAGGAAGTGAAAGCAGCATCCTTATATTTTGATTCCTGCACATCTCAGACTTGAGCTAAATTGGAAGAATTGCACACAGCCATTCTTCGTATGGAGTTCATAGGATTTTTCACTATGCCAGAGCTGATCTTCTGACAGACTGTTAGCAGCATTTACTGAAGATCCTGAGGCATCTCAGATGTTACCCCTCGCTCAGATAAGCACTGGCTAGCTACACTTGTCTTTTATGGTGGATATTTTCCTAATTGTCAGCTAAACACTTTAAATCCTTTTAAAAAGCTGTTTGTTTGGTTTTTTTTAACATGCTAACCAATAAAATTCTTAACTGCTTTTCCTTGTATGCTCCCTCCATCTGTGGTGTTTGACTGTTCAATGTCATGAGCAAAACAGTGGATGAACCTTGTCATTTTTACCTGATGAATGAGAAATCCAGAGCCATCTTCCAGGACAGATTATGGTTTAGATCAGCTTTGTATTTTGCATACTGGAAGGGATTGGTAGTGCTTGTGATGCAGGTCTGGTTTGTCTTCAGGCTGTAAGTTCTATTTCCTCGGTCATGTTAGCTTCTGTACATATCTGCTAAGTTTCCTTCTGGACAAAATGTGACATGATTTGCCAATGGTGATCCTTGCAGTTGTGTCATTTTTAAGATCACTTGCTTCTTAATACAGACTCCTAAAATGCCATTCATGGTTGTGCAAGAATCATAACAATCTCCACTGGGTTATGTGTGGTGAGAGCTTGCTACAAAAATCAGCTCTCAGTCCTTCCCACACACTACCTCAAGACTGGAAAATGCTATTGGGTTTTTTTTCTTGTTTGAAGGACCAGAAAGGGAATACAGGACTGAGTTGGTTTCTTGTTTTTTAGTTGTTTTTTTCTCCTGTGTGTCTCAGCATCTAAATTTGTTTGTTTTTAGAATAACTGGTGGCTGCTCCTTCCATAAGAAAGGCAGGGACAACTCTACCTGAGGGCATAAATTCTTCCCCTCCTACTCTCCTCTGTTCTGTGCTCTGTAGAGAGAGGTTTACCTTCAAATCCTAACCTCCTCCTGATCCAAAAGATATGTCTCAGTACCCTCTTCCAGTAGGTTACTGTCTGGGTGGAGCAGTATATACGTGCTTGTTGGTGGGTAGGCTTAGTCTTTCTCTGCTACTAGAATCTATTACCAGGCTATTCAAGCTATTCCCCTGTGTTCAACTATGAGGTAGAAGGAAATAGTAATAGTGACTTCAGTGCAAGATTTTTGAAGGAAGGAGAAAAGCATGCAGGCCAAGATTTATGAGACTGCTGCAATAAGCACTTTGATTTTCTTCCCAACACTATGCTTCAGTTGGTTACAAACCTGGTAAAACAGACCAGGGGTAGTAAGACTTCTGGACTGTATTTTATTGAAGAGGCATGCTTCCTTATAGGACAGAAGAGGAAAATGAGCAGAGAATAATCCTAGGAGTGCAAGAATGAAAATGTCTCTCAAAGTATAGTAGTACTGTGGCTGAAGCAAAGAAGCTTCCTCTACTAGTGCAACTGGAAGCTGTATACCTTAAGGCAATTTTGAAGTCTAAGGCTGAATTTTACAAAAGGACCTTCATGTTAAGTGACAAAAGGGGGACCACCTGCCTCTGTATTTCAAATACAGGAAAGAGTAGATAACAAAGTACAGAAACCTGAAGTCTCAGAGCTCTCCCACCCAAAAGAGGTAAAGCTCTGGACTTCTCAGCTGAATGCTCCACTATAAAGATGTTGTAGTGAATAAACAGTTCTTACTAGTTGTGTCCAATCTTAACCAAGATGGTATCTCCAAATATATTAGTTTTGGTACACCTGTTCCATTTACACTGAAAACAACAGGAAAAGTTCATGGATATATATTAATTTATTTCATGAGTTCAGTTTTAGTTCAATTGAACAACAACTTTTTGCTTTGTGAAAATATAAGGCATTTTAACAATATTTCCATCTTCTTAAAAGTACAATTGAAAAAAGTCAGATTGCAGTCTGGTTTTGACTGCATGTAACAACTTGTCAGTGAAAAGGCTGCAGATAGAACTCACAGCCCAGTGTTTTAGTGTAGTTAGTTTGCAGGAATTCTTTACACTTAAAAAAATAACAGCTTTAGAGAAGATGACACGGTTTATAAAATATATAATCATGGGGTATCTAGAGACACTTCTACTTGGTATAAAAGTTACTTCTCACTGAGTTCACAGAAAATTTTAAACTAGGTGTATTCTCCACCTACATCTTGTCTCTAGACAAAATGCTTTACCTGAAGTTTGAAAGGGTGTAATATATACACACGTTCCAATACAAATGTTGGAGGAATTTCCATACAAAGTGCAACTGTGCTGTAGTGGACAGATTTTAAATAAATGCCTCCCTCTCTCAACCAGGTATGTTACTTAAGTCTTATTCTTTGTTTCCCTAGGAAATATTTTGTTGTCCATTACATCACAATAGTGTTGTTTTTTTTTTTTTTAAAGTTGATTGAGAACAACTGAACTACATTAGGATGTTAAGTTTTAGACATACTTCTTGATTTCATCGTAAAGTACTAGTACAAAAGCTCCACCCATGCCTCTCAACACATTTGACCAGGCACCTTTGAAGAATGCTTTGGATCCTTCATCTTTTGCTATCTTCTTCCAGCAATCAATTGTGCCCTTGTACATAATATCAGCTGTGGAAACAAACAAAGGTCATAAGGCTGAGCTATACAGCAAGTCTGTTCTTATTTTTTTATATATTTAGAAAGCACAGGCAGGAATAAGGAGAACAACCAAGAACTTCAATCAAATAACGAGTTCCTAAAACATCAGTTTGGTTTTGACACAGTGAACTAAAGCGAACACAGTCTCAGAGATAAGCACCACTGAGATAACCAGAAGCTTCCTGCAGGGTTTTGGAAAGCCAACAACCCTTTGATAGAAGTCCCTCACAATCACCGCCACCTTCCACCCTACTGAAATGCTTGTAGTGCCAGAATGCCACAGGAACAGGTTCATTCTTACCTCCCTTTCGTCCAGACTGCATCATCATCCTACGTCGCACAGTGTCAAAAGGGTATGAAACCAGCCCTGCTGCTGCAGTGACACTCTGGGCAATCATCCAGCTCACTACGATGTGCACGTTCTTTGGATCAGGCAGCATACCTGCCATCAAGAACAAATAATGCGTCAGTACAGAGGAAAAGGGTTACGAGAACGACGGCTGTGGAAGAAGCAGTCACCCACCAAACCCAGAAGTCACTCGGTCTAGCCAATAGGAACATGCCTGCGACTTCATGACCATGAACAGCTGCTACGGGTGAAACAAGCTGACAGGATTACTGGATTTTGTGATCTACAGCCTGCTTCATACTTGCTGACCAGAAGCTCTCACACACACTCCCTCCATGGGCTTTGAGGAGGGACTAGCCCCCATATAAACCTTAAAAAAAAATACAGTAAGAGCAACTGCAAACCCATGGCTTCAGCCTGGAGCAGCAAGTTGAAGAGGGCAGGAATGCATTTCAGAAACACCTGCACATACTGCAGTACTAAGCCCAGCCCCTCCTGTCCTTGTAGGGCAAGGTGCCCCAGTAGGCCTTCACTGGTTGGACCTTCCCTCGCAGCCACCACTCCATCCACTTCTTACCCTTGGCTGTGTCATAAACCCCAAAATAGGCCGCTCTGTAGATGATGATGCCCTGGACAGACACGTTGAATCCCTGGTACAGGCCCCTCAAGCCATCGGACTTGAAGATCTTGACGATGCAGTCACCCAGCCCGGTGAACTCTCTCTCGGTCGCTCCTTTGCCCACATCAGCTGCCAGCCGGGTCCTGGCGAAATCCAACGGGTAGACGAAGCACAGCGAGGTGGCTCCAGCCGCACCGCCGGACGCCAGGTTGCCCGCGAAGTAACGCCAGAACTGCTTGTGCCTGTCCACTCCCCCCAGGAAGATCTGCTTGTACTTGTCCTTGAAGGCGAAGTTGAGGGCCTGGGTGGGGAAGTAGCGGATGACGTTGGCTAGGTTGCCCCTCCAGAAGGAGATGATGCCTTGCTCCTTGGGGATGCGGACGACGCAGTCGATGATGCCCTTGTACTGCTTCTCCGCCGTGATCTGTTTGCTGGCGTGCTGGACCTGCAGGAGCGAGAGGAGAGGGCACGGTAAGGCAGGGAGAAGGACGCGGCAGGGTCACCCGCGCCCGGCTGGCTCGGCTCCCGCTCCCCGAGGAGCCCGGGCAGCTCCCGCGAAACCGGAGCCGGCCGAGAGCCTTCCCATATTTAGGCACGTCGTGTCGGGTCGCGCCCGGCCCACCCGTGGCACAGCCCCGCAGCCCCCCGCGCTCCTCACCTGCAGCAGCAACTTCACTCTCTCGATGGGGGCGACGGCCGTCTTGGAGATGGCGGCAGCGATCCCGCCGGCCAAAAAGTCCTTGAGAAAGCTGAGCGCTTGGTCACCCATGCTGCGAGCCGCTCCCGCACCCCCTGCCCGGAGAGAGCCAACGAGCCGCACACCTCCCCACCCAGCCGCCCCGCGCCGCGCCCCGCCGCCCAAATGGCCCCGCGCCCCGGGCCGCCCCGCTTATAGCACGCGTGCTCTCGCGATAGGAGGGGGCGGCCCCCCGGGGCGCGCACATTGGCTGGGACCCCCCGGGACCCGCCCCCGCTGGGGGGCGCGACGCGGCGCCGCCATGTTCCCCCTCAGGGGCGGCGAGGGCTGCCGCTGTCGGGACGTTTAAAGGGCAAATTAAAGTTATCTGGTGGCTGCGGGGAACGCGGTGTCACAGCATGTGCCTGCTGTATTAATAGCTCGTGGGAGGCACCCGAGGGGACGAAGAAGCTGGCAGGAGCGCCTCGGGCGGGGAGAGCTGTTTGTAGGGGCTGTCGGCCCTACACGAGGGCGTCGGGGTGCTCCGAGGCCGGCCTGTCTCTAGAGGAGGCGGCCTGCCCTCCTGGAGCGTGCCCTGGTGTCAGCCCGGCAAGGTCAGACCTCAGCAAGCGCTGCACTCAGTCACCTCAGCAGGAACCACCTTCTTGGGAACGCTCCGGTTGCTTGACTCTCGCCCAGTGTGAGGCAAAACCCCGCCTCTCTTCAGCACATAGGGGATAAATCTTCAGTCTCAAGTGCAGGTTACATGGCCTTCCTCGTGTGGTCCCTCTGGCTGACGCCTGTACAGGCTTGTGATTCGCTGCGGCGTGTGAAAGCCACTGCAACAGATTGTAGGTGTCTACCAAGGAATTTGCATTCAGACGTTAGCTATATATTGTTCTAAGATGATGTTTTACCGAGGAATGCTGAGGTTAATAAGGTCAGGTTTAAATTGGTAATATAGTATCAATAGTGGAAATAGAATTCATCTCAGTGGAGGTGCTAAAAGATTGGCCGTTCCGCGAAGAGACATTCCCTTCAGGACAGCAAATCTCTTCTCGCTGACGTCTGTGTTAGCACAAGTCAGTGAGGCTGTAAATTTGATCCCCAGCCTCTCTTGCCCTCTGCTGCTCTCCAGTCTGTTGAGATAGAGGTCTTTTCTCACGAACCTCAGCTCTGGGAAGCTGACAGCAGCTTTAACCTTGCACACCTAAGCCACCATGAGCAAGATGGAACCTTTCCCCAGTTCTAAGAAATGGGAAGAGTAGTCGCCTGAAGAGACCTTTTTCCCAAGCAAGAACTGACAGCAGGTGCAAGCTGGAAGCACAGGGGATCCCTAAAGTTAGCTTGTGAGTTGAGGGGTTTATTGTTTAACAGGCATAGCTACTCTTGACCTTCGCTTTTTCTCCCTCATGCTTAATTCACCAAGTGTGGTGTCTCCTCTTTTCACAGGAAAGACAGTATCCCTTTGACATCCCAGGGCTTCTGCTGCTGGTTTCACACAAGCCCGTGGCATGGCAGTGTTTGCAGTGCTGCCCAGCTGGGTGAGGTCTCCTCAATGCGTGCAGGCAGGTGTGTGCCAGTGCCCTGCTTACTGGGATTGGTGAGTGGCAGCAGAGTGGTACCAGAAGGGAGGGGAGCGGGGCCTGGAGTGGGACTGCGGTGGGGAAAGTGTACCCCAAAAGGGTCTTTCACCTGCTTCTTCTCCACCGTCTTCATTTTAGCTCTTCTACATTGCTTTTATTTTCTCTAAAAGACGTTTTAAAAGAGGCTTTATCATAAGAATTCCAGTTAGTTTTTGAAGTTACTGTTACACATTGTTATCCCATTCCACAGAAGTTCTTTGTTTTGTTAAGTATTTCTGTAGCATAATGCTACAAACCCACAACTACCAGTATGTAAATAAAGCAATGCACTGAAAATATGAGTAATCACTTTTTGTGCTTCTGATCTCCTTTCCCAGGACCCAGATGCCTAGTTACAAGGGATGCTCAAATTTCAGTGTTAACAGTGTTGAAACAATGGGCTAGATCTTCCATGTAGACAATAATTCAGCATTTTTGTCCTCCTTCTTGTAGGAAATCAAATGCACCCTGTAAAGGGCCTTTCACTAACTCTACCAAACAAGAATAGGGATTTCCAGTAGCTGGAAATGTCATTAAAGAAGAAGTGAAAGGAGCTTGGCTTCTGGTGGAGTTCGTTGGTGCTTAGTGTTCTGCATTTTCTTGAAACACTACCAGTGCTGAGGCTTGGCCAGGCACAAAAGCACACATTTTCTCAGAAGTCAGCTGTCTCCATCTGACAGCAGACACAAGGGGGAGCACAAGCAGTCTGTAAGACCGTGCTGACCCCCCAGCACAGTCAAGCTGTAAGTAGACAACGTAGTGGCAAGATGACACAAAGAAACGTGTTTTCTTTTGTTTTGTTTTCAGAAAAGATTTGTGGTGTTGCAGAAAATTCTCCTTGCAAAAGATTGATTTATGTTTGTGGCGAGTTCCTCCTAAGTAAATGGAGAAGGCTCAAAAGTGATGGTCTGAAAATGTAACTCGTATCTCTTGAAGACTAATCTCATGGTGTGACCCATCTGGCTGGAAGAAGGAGCCTACATTTTCACAATGGGCTATGCAGAGCTGTAAGAATGTGAAGCGTAACTTGTGTCATGCGTTGGGGAACCGTGAGGCAGTGGAATGATACAAAGATAGGGATAATACAATGAAGACGGTGAGTTAAATCTATGCAGTGTGTTCTAGGTATGTAATAAGATTTTAAGACTTCATTTCTCAGACCAGACAAAAAGAAATGTGGTAACTAAAGTGATGGATCATAGAATCATAGAATTGCTCATGTTGGAAAAGACCTTCAAGATCATCAAGGCCAACCATACAACCCTAACAACCCACTGCTAAACCATGTCCCTGAGCACCACATCCAGATGGATTTTAAACACATTCAGGGATGGTGACTCAACCACCTCACTTAGCATGAGAATCGGTGTGCTGTCTGTGCGGATTCATGGGAAGAAACACATCTCAGCCTTAATATGCAGGAATAAAACACCAAGATTTACAGCTGATACAGGAAACTCTAGGGACAAGATGGAAGTCAGAGATGGGCACTCAGTGTCCAGCTTAGGGAGTGATCCATAGTGGTGAAGAATGAAGGCATCAGGAAGGATGGAGGATCTGAAAAGGTTAAAATCTCATTTTTATTCACTTTTATTTGCTCTCTCTCTCTTATTTTTCTTTCTTCTTTTCCAGCTGGAATCCTTGATTACTTATTTTCTTCGTGGACTGTTTTCTTCTAAAACCACTGGAAGCAGAGCTAGTTGTGACTTTGCTGAGAATAGCTTTTATTTTTTTCCTTTCCATCAGAAGTGCCTGAATCATTAAAGCATGAGCAAAAAAATGTGTTCGTTTCAGCAAAACTCTCCTTAGTTCCAGCATGTATATGCATGAAGGAAAGTGGTCTGCCAGACAGCCAGAACCTCAGGGACTGAGATGCTTGAAGACTGTAACCATACTGATGAGAGAAGAGTAGCTGAGATGATCTGTAAATGTCAGAGCTTATTCTTGCTGCAGTGTGAAGATATTCTGAGCAAAAGGAATTATTTTAAAAGCTATCAGAAACAACCTACTCAGTTTAGGCAACCACGGACCATAGTGCAGTGGTGATGGTTGTGTGGCTTGGTTGATACACAACTGAGAGAGACTGCAGGGATATTAATTACCTTCTTCCTGACAATTGAGATGTGCTACTCTGTCTTTGCATTCTAACAGTGGTTGATGTAGGACCCGCCAGTGGTGGATGAGTCTAACCCAAAGCTTCATGTTTAAGGTAGGCAAAAGAATAACTTGGGAGACATCTGAGACTGATTTAAAAGAGCAAGTGGTGTCCAACCTGTTGATGGAGTATTTTACTGCTTCAGAACTCAATCTGGAAAAGATCCAGTTTGAGTCCCAATTCCAAAAATTCCTTTGGATTTGTATTTGCCAAGCTGAGCTGGTGTGCAGGATACAAAGGGAAAAAAACCGATGTGGATGAAAGCAGAAGTTGGGAAATGGGTTATTATGTAGCATGTTGCCTCAGCAAGACAAAAACATAATCTGTCATTCCTTGGATAGTGCTTTAAGGAACGTGTCTAATGCAGGAGCGCAAGAATAGGAACAGCACTGTCTGCATCTGATTCAAAGGGAAAAAAAAGATCTTTTAGTATTTCCTTGCAAGTCATGAGAAACAAATACTGATTACACTACTATTTACTATTATAGACTCTTGAATGTTGGTATATTGTTTGGAATGAATATGTCCAGCAAGTACAGTTGTATTAGAGGTAGGTATGAATGAATATATGCTGTGGAAGTGTCCTAAGTAGATCTCTCTTTACATGCTCCCCTTTCGCCTCCACTTCTACAACACCCTCTTTTCCAGTGAGCAAAAGAGTTCTCCTTGGCACTGCTTAGGGGAAAACTAACCTAAAGCTGTGCACTTTCTCCTACTGGGCACTGCTCAGCAGGGAGGCTGTTCTCAGCTTCAACCAGTAGTAACGGGAGTGGCAGGAGGTCTCTTACAGCAGAGGATGTGAAGCATGCATTTGCATAGGCTGCTTTTCCTCGCCTCCCCTTTGCTCTCCAGCAAGCATGGGTTTATTTTAGCATTGGCCTTCTGAAGCAGGATTGTTTTTCCCCTGAATAGGTCAGGCTGGGTTAGCGCCAGGATACATGGCCTTCCATAGCTGGGGTGACTCGGGAAGCCGGAGATACCTACTAAGTAGACAGTGCCTCTAACTGCTGGGCCTGTGCCCAGTGTCATGGGAGTGTCCTAAAATAACCTTTCAGATAAACAGCAAAGACAGCCCTAGGGAAAGAGGCTTTATCTGAGGCTGGTGTCAGGCCCAACCAGGTTATAGTGCTGCCCTCTGTTGTTGGAATTCAAAAAAAATCATAAAAGGCAATGCTGAAATTCAGCCAAACGTTAATAAAATGTGACTAGAAAAGCCACACGTGAATACGTGATGTATTTCATCCTCTTGTTTCATATGGTGCTTCACCCTATTGGTATGTGCTTACATCTCTTTGCTAGCAGTTCTGTTTGTAGGAACAGAATATGCCTAATAATAATATTCTTTTTTTATTTTTAACAGATAGAGTCCTTGTGGCTGATCCCAGAAATTAGAGATCGTGGGATGCTTGTTTGCATTTTAGTGTGCAGAGGAAATACAGAGGAAGAATTTTCTATTGGTAAGTCAGGTTCTTGTATCTGTTATTTTTCTTATTTTCACATGGAATTACTGAATTTCTCACAAGCACTTGAGGTAAAGTTGTATAGAAAGCTCGAATCATTCAAGGTCACTCTTTTTTACTCAAAAAAAAAAATCAAGGAATCGTCTAGAACTTTTTCCCATAGCTAATCTGTGTTGAAGCAAAATGAAAGTAGCCTATTTCCATTAGAACTGGAGGGAAATCCCATCAAGAGGAATTTCCTAGTCCTGGTGTAATGCAGCCTTGCCAGACCTGCACATAGGTGGCTCCAAACCCTTGCACAGATGCAGATATGCCTGGCAGCTATTGGGAGCTGTGCTTAAGGCTCTATTCAGTCACAGAACAGATGCATCTGGGGTTGGAAGGGACTTCTAGAGATCATGGAGTCCAACCCCCCTGCCAGAGCAGCTCCCTAGCCCAGGTTGCACAGGTAGGCGTCCAGGGGGGTCTTAAATGTCTCCAGAGAAGGAAACTCCACCACCTCTGTGTGCAGCCTGTGCCAGTGCTCCGTCACCCTTATTGTGAAGATAAGGTGAAACCTTTTGTGTTTGTGTTGTGCACAATAATCAGGCCCTATCTCCTGCCCCACCTGGGCAAATACACTGAACCGGTAAAAGTTTCTTTTTAACTTTTCTTTTTACCTAGTTTGCTTGTCAGTTTAGGGACCATTTACCCTCATTTGCCAGATTCCAAAAGCAGATGAGGCAGGAGAGAACCTATGTGATTCTATGCCGTTGGCCAGCCGAGTTGCTGATTAATGCAGGCAATATTTGCTCCTCAGCCAGGATGGCAGGAGGATGTGGTTCACTAGGGCAGTGGTCATAATCTTCTCACATACCCTATTTTTATTTGATGTGTATTTTCTTCCACTATTTCAACATTAAAAGCAGCAGAAAAAAAAAGAACTAAAAAAAAAAAGAAAGATCTGGTTCTTGTGTAGTCTCAGTACTTAAGGATATTGGTTGAAAAAAAGAAAAAGGAATGGGTAAAATCTGATGGTGGTGGGGTTTTTGGGTTTTTTTTTTTTTTTTTTTTGTTTGTTTGTTTTGTTTTTTAAACCTTGATAGATTTTACAGGGATGGAAGAATCAGTACATCATCTGCTGTGACTGCAATTGAAGCCAACTTGGCAAAGTTGCTTCAGTCTGCTTTCATTCCACTTGGCCACGCTCTGTTAAGTGTCTGTCTAATGACAGCGATTGTGTTTAATTTGTGAGCTGTTTGTGAGTGCAAACTGCTACAATCCGTGAAGCTCAAAACAAAGGAAATTCACCTGTGATAGAGGAGAACATTTTCCAAAGACGGTACTCTTTCACTTTCCTTTTTGTTTGTTTTTGTTGCCTTACTGTGAGTTGCTTACAGGTCATCATCCATTAGCGTGCATTGAGAGCACATGGGTGCAGATAAACCTTACAGGAACAGACTAACAACAAGCATGGGGGCAGTGGAGAAATCCTCAGTCCCTGTCTATCACCAGTGCACATGAAGCTGACAGATCTCTGACTTAAAGAGCTAGGTGGTAATATCCCTTGAGGGAGACGATCTCTGGCAACTTGGGAACCTTGACATCTGGCTAACCATCAGCTGGTGGGTGTCTGCGTTCTCCGTTCACTACCTAATTCTGCCCTCGAGACCAAGAAATGATGGACACTAAGTGTCACAGAGCCAGTGGACCCCAGGATGGTGCCCGCTCTCTTTGTAAAATGCTGTGACTGTCCTGAAGTTGTGATTTGGCACCACAAGCAAAAAAATTTGTGTGGATATGATATATTGATCGATGATACTTGTGATCTGGAGACTAAGGGCTTTCAGAGTGCGACAGTCTTTGTTCAGGAGGAGTTCTAGTCAGAGAGCTGGTTCATAAGTAAATGTTTAGTTTGAAATATGTCAGTGAAGCATCCGAAATGATTTGTTGCTGTGCTGGGTTATATGAGAGATCTCCAATGTGTTGTTTATATCATTTGATATTTCATAAACTCCATTAAGTCTTGGGCTGTTCTTGTGCGGTGCAATTGGAGTATTCTATGGGCTGCGGCTGTGTACTGGGAGGGGGAAGGGAGATAATTTTCCATTTACCATGTAGGGTAGGCAGCACATTTGAAATAGAGCCGGGCCTTTTGTCCAAGTGATGGTATCTCTGGTTTAATGTAGGTTAATCCTTATACTAACCTAGGGCTCATTTGCTTTCAGTGAGTGTGAAATCATGCTTTCTTAGTATTGTTTCATCTCTTTTACATTTATCTCAGAAAAAAAAAAATTTGATGAGTTGAAGAGAAGGTGATTAGTAATAAGGAATTTCAGATAGCAACTGAATGCAGGTAGGAATGATTTTCTTTATTCAGAACCATCAGTGGGGAGGTAGAACTTTGATCTTCAAAAGCCAAACACATACAGTCTCTCACTTCCCACTAGGTTGGACAGAGTAAGAGAGTAGGAAGAGCAAAAGCAAGAAAACCCTTGAGTCAAAATAAAGACAGTTTAATAAAGGAAGGAAAGAAAAAATATACAAAGTGATCTAAAGCAATCACTCACCACCTCCCACTGATGATTAGCCAGTCCCTTGAGCAACAGCTACAGTGGCTGTCTTGAGTTCACCTCACCTGTTAGTGCTGAGAATGACATTACGTGGGATGGGAAATCTCATCTGCCAGCTAGAGTCAGCTGTCCTGGCTGTGTCCCTTCACAGCTTCTCGTTCCTCCAAGCCTCCTTGCTGGAGTGGGGCAGGGTGAGAAAAAATCTTGGTGCTGTACAAGTACTATTCAGCCAGATCCAGTACAACAGAGCTGTTTGACGTTAATGGATTGTAGATCAGAATTGGGGATACAGTTTCATAGTTAGCCTAAAGATCCTGGTGACTCAGTTGCAGCTCTCAGTTCACTCTCCCTTCCAGTCACGTTTCCCACCTCCCCTCAAGTCAGCACTAGCAGTCATGCAGCCATGCAAAAAGCGAGTTTCCAGCATGTCCCCCTTAGTGAGTTAAAGCTGTTACACAGGCACTAGAGTGAGGACGTCTGGCTGGGGCCAAGGAAAATGAAAGAAATGACCTTACTGGAGCAGACATATCGATTTGTGACACAGCTGGGCGGTTCTTAAGCTGTAACTGTACTTCAGCATTCTTATATACCCTTCATTAACCCCTTCTACATCCTTATATTTCCTTCTGAATTGCTACTATCACCGTATGGTTTGAAACTCTTCAGCTTTAAAGCAGCTAGGCAGAGAAAACTGTATATGGGAAAAGTATGCAATGGTTTGGTTCTCTGGAGCTACGATGTGTGAGTTTCTCATAGTTAACAAGAAGGGAGTTAACATTTAATATATACTGCAAAACTACATATGAAAGTTGCTCACGGATGATGCCTTTCAGGGTGATATGAATTAGGCAGGTTCCGTTTTTACTTTGTGATATTTTGGAACTGATTTGTCATTACATCTGAAGCACGTACATTAGGAAATGGAAAGCTTTCCATACAAGGTTTGCCTTCTGAGAAAAACAAAGTGATGTTTTTGGAATGTCCTTGCCACTAGATGGCAGGGCACACTTTGAATAAGGGAAGCAGCGAACAGGCCCGTGTTCAGCTCTGAGTTGTTCTCAGCCTGGAAAATCCCTCATTGAGCTTGTCAAAAGCTTGGTTGGAGTGAGGAGCGGCTGGAGCGCTGGATAGAACTGTAATTGTATCATGACCCTTTGACAGCACTAGCGTGCAGTTTTGTATTTTCTGTGGTACAACAGATATCTTAATTGAATTCCTCGAAGCTCAACTTAAAAAGATAATAAGGCAAAGCTGTACATTAACTACAGTTAACCTATAAGCCGGAGTTGTTGAAGTTGTTAAAGAGATCTCTGCCTCTCGTACACGTGCCACACTTGCTGTGCCAAATTCTGAGCTACTCAGTCAGTCCTTGAAGTAAATTGCAAAGGGGAAACTAGCTCAAGTGCTGACTTTGGAATCTGGCTTAAAATAGTTTGGACTGGCAGTTTGCTGTGCATGGAAGATTCAGATAGCATTTAGAAGAGTTAAGGTGTCTGGTTTGCACTCTTTCACATCAGTTTCGTTTTACTGCAACCCTGGTAAGTTCAGTTGAATGAAAATTATACAGTGGTGCTGAGAAGTAGAATGCTTTTCTTGTTCAGCTGGAGATGTTATAGTCTTCAGAATATGAAGGTAAAAAAATTCTGTGTATTTACTGACAGGAAATATATAGGTCTGTCTGGACAAATTAGGTGTAACACAGCTTTCATGTGGAACGTTACACACTGGCAAGTGGAAATGAGCCCACTGAGATCAGATCTATATCTTTTAAAAATCACAGAATCAAAGAACAAGTCTTGCTCCCTCAGCATGTCTTTGTAGGAGAGATGCTCCCGCCCTCTGATCATTGCTGTGGCCCTCCTCTGGGCCCGCACCAGCAGCTCCACATCTTTTCTGTACTGGGGACCCTGGACACAGTACTGCAGCTGGGGCCTCACCAGGGCAGAGTAGTGAGGGACAGTCCCCTTCCTCTCCCTGCTGGCCACTCCTCTTTTGATGCAGCCCAGGATGCTGTTGTCCTTCTGCATGTGCATGCTGCCGGCTCGTGTTTCATCGACCAACACCCTCAAGTCCATCAACATAGAGGGCTCCCACTCAGATGTAATGGCTGTGCACCTCACAACTGCCTCTTCTTTCTCAGGAATTGCATATACCTTGCCTTGCTTTGTTCCCTGAACAGATCTGAGGTCACACTGCTGGAAGATAGCCAGAAAAATAAGGGAATTGTTGTACCCTGTTGGAAAATTCCTCCCTCTTTCTTCTCTGTACAACTGGATCGTTATAAATATCACTTACTTCAAATGTCCAGCAGTTCTAGGCTCATTTATTCTTCTGACCCAGTCTACTATCTTATTTGTCTTGTCATCTCTGCTGCAGCATGCTAGTCTTGATGCTAAGCAAGTTCTTCCTTGCTACTTTCTGTGCTTCTTCCCAATTGCCTGCTTTCTGAGATTGTGCTGTGTGTGTCTTATGTCTTCCCCTGGTGACCTCTCAAAAACTCGTTGTTACCTTGACACCTGGGAGTGGTGTTTTTATAGGTGACTAAAAGATACTTCAGTAACTCACTGAAATGCTTGTTCAGTTTCCCAGTGTACCCTATCCACCTCTCTGTACCTTTGATTTAAGGCGAGAGATGCCTTTATTTGAGGTAGCTGCAGATGTTAAACATATGGTAAAATGGAAATAAGAATTTCCCAGTCTGTATGTGCAAGTGTAGGTATTGGCACAACAAACCACATGTGGGTTTTTTTGCAGGTGCTCCCTTTGCCCGGATTCTGGGCTTCTTGCCAAGGCATTTTCTCTCAACCTCACTGTTAACCAGTCCCTTGCATTTTGCATCAGCTTCTGTCTAAATAGGCTTAGCCCTCCAGTTAATAGATATCTTTTTCTCAAGTCCTGCCCATTGCACCTGCCTTTGAAAATGTGCCCTGGCGAACTCGGTGATTGGTCTGTTGTGTGCTGTTGCTGTTTGGTTAAATCATTGCTTAGTTTCAGGTGGCTGCATTTGCATGCTGGAGCACTCGCTCCTCCTGTTTACTGCTTTTGTAAATCTGGGATATGTTTGTAAAGCTTGGGGGGAAGTTCAGAATGAAAAGTATAGTATTGGCGTTTGGGATAACAAATGGTATAGGCCATACACTCTCTTCATTCAACGCTTTTTCTCTTTCCACATCAGTGAGCACGTTGGATGTAATGTAGTCACAGCATGCTTCCAGAAATCCTGAGATCAGTAATGTAAAATAGGTCTTTGGAATTTTAATAATGGAGAAAATGTCAGTATGCAAAGTTGGTGCAGCGTTGTTCCTCCCTTCCCCCAGTTTTACTCCTTTAGATCAGTCAGTGTATTTTCTGACTTGGTGGATACAAGAAGTGGGAATGAGGCATCCTCTGAAACCCTGTATTGGTTCCCCTCTGTTCCAGTAGGATTCACCACCCCACAAATCAGATGTACACAGGCGTACTTTTAGACCAGACCTTCAGGATCGGCTCCCATCTCCCTGGACGTGTCTGAGGTACTTAGAGTCCTTCAATGCTTACATTTGCTATCTCCTAAGGGAGACTGTGGCACCCAGAGTTCATTGAGTTCTTTCCAGACAGCTGTTTTTCCCTAGCCAGGCTAAAGGAGGAGTTGTGTGTGACCTGCAATGCTGCAGTCAGAGCACTTTGAAGTTTGTTAAGTAATACCAAAGATAAGCAGCGAAGCATTCAAGAGACTGTGATTCTGGCCCATCCTCCTGGTAGAAATGACATTATTATTTAATTCGTTAAATGTTATTGCTTTTTTTTTCTCATAAAATATACTTGTACACCATCAGTATTGTACCTGGTGTTTATGCAGGTGTTCCATGTGTTTAAAGGAGTCCATCTTGGCAGTTGGCAGTTCACTAGCTTTCTTGAGCATTAAACTTAGCCAAGCCTTTTTTCCAGTAGTCTTTATGTGTATCTTGATATGGAGAACAGGTTGAGACATTCTTACGAAAGAAATGATTGGAAGCTCTCACTGCAATAGACGCAGTGGTACAGTTCATTCCATGTTATTGAAATGCTTATCTAGCTCAAGCTATCAGCCTCTCTAAGTAAAATTAAATGAGCAGTTATTCAGAGATCTACTGAACCCATAGAACTGAGAAATATTCTCAGTAACAAGCCGTGATCAGATTGGGTTCAGAACCGAGAAAAATCACTACTCGTTTTTCTATCAAGGTTTTGTTTGTTTCTTTGCTTTTCACTTGGTTATCAGAAAAAATGGCCAAAAAAACCAACAGTGTAAGCCAGAGCCCAGAGAGAGGTCTTCCTAACTAGTCGTTGGGAGGTTATTTGTTTGTGGCTGAAGGTACTGGAGTGACCTGTGTGTAAATTTTTGCCTCTAGGATTTTCAAAAGCTCTTGTACAAGGCAGATGAAGTTGCAAGAAGTGGGGCCTTTCTTTGGTAGTTTTACTCTAAGGTAGGACAAAATGGGTAAGACCCATTTCTTAGATCTTTCTCATTGCTTTTTAGATCCCAGTGATTCTTGTTTTTAGTTCCAGAACACTACAATGTTCAAAAAGCTTAATTTTGCTTTTTGAACAGGTAGTGAATTGGTATCTTGCCTATTTGAAAATGCTCGTGTGGAACATAAAAAATCCACTTTCTTCCCCCAGACACATACTTTTGCTAAACAAAACGATAAATGTTGCATTCAGTGCTATTCTTCTTCTTCCTTGCATCTCAAGTGTAATTTTATGTGGAACCTGCCTATCGATCTTTGTGAATATGACCGTAGTGATAAAATAATGAGCAGTGGTCAGTCTGTTTTAGCTACAGAGCTGCAGGTTGGCCAGTTGAAATGTTGGTTCTCAGCATAGCTTCTCAACTGCTTATGTCTAATATACAGCCCTTAATCCTTGCTGGCATGTCATCCCTTGGAGCAAATGGTAGAGACACAGATTAGGAGATAACAACAAGCAGGAGATGGTGTCCATTGGTCACATATGCAAGTAGCTAATCTTCAACACAGCCGTGCAATGTTTAACCCTAGAACAGCTATGGATTCCTGAGAATCTGTTCTTACTGAAACTCCCCAGCCAGACTGGATTTTCTGTTCTTCATAGGGAAAAGATGTTGCAAGCTTGCTCTGGTTATGTGTGTTTTTATTGACAGAGCACAAGCTTCTGTAAATGCACATGTCTAGATGAAAAGTGAATGCAGATAAGCAAGGTTGATAGGCAGTAAAATAACTACTGTCAGCTGAGGGCAGATGCAAGAGCAGCTCTATCTGCCCTTCTCATCAGACTTGCTATGGCCTAAAGCGGGATAAATGAGCCATTTGCTGTACTCCAAACCTGGGAGTCAGAAATCCCCATGAGAGGCTGCTTTGGCACTCTAACGAAGGGATTTCTTGAGTTACGTAAAGTGGGAAAACAAGGTGATGAAACCGAAACGGCAAATAAATACTGTGTTTTGTGCACCCTTCACTGCCTCGCCAAAAACAGAACACATCCCCCTGTAAGTCAGCTGAGTTTTATCAGCTTTGCAAAATGATGGATGAATGCCTTGGTTCTTTATTATTGCTTAAGTCATTCCTGTTTATGTCAGTATTTCAAGGATTATGTTTTGATTGTTCTGGAGAGGTGAAAACACTTTCTTGCTGATGAATAAACACTGACACTTCTAAATATTTGTATGCAAAATGTCTTTAAAGCCATTATGAAATGCTTTCCAAAAGCACTAAGAAGCTGCTTCCCCAAAAGACAGTTTTTCTCCCCATTTTCTTTCATGCTAAACAGTCCAAATGAAAAGCTTTTCAGAGTTAACTAGTTTAAGCAATACCAGTGTTTTAGTGTAATGAATAACTTCTTATAGAGGACAATTGCACACAGTTCAATATGCTAGTATTTCTATTTCTGTGCCTCACCAATGCCAGGACTCTTGGGTAGAATTTCTTTCTTTGAGAAAGCTGAGGCGATCAAAACCCTGATTAACCTCTGATATTCACGTGGTGCTCTTGATCTTGAGGACCGAAGCAGTAACAAAGAGTTAATGGCAGCCATATGCTCAGGGTATTGTAGGTACTGTTGACCCAAATGTGAACTCCGCCAGCTAGTGCTGCTAACTGCTGTTTGTTTCAGGTTTGGCGTGGAGATTACTGACGAAGAGTTTGAGCTGCTACTTGACAGAATCCTCCTTGATGAAGATGGAAATGTCAGATGCCCCCGGTCCATGGCCAGGTTTGATTCCTGGTACGCAGCGTGTGCATTTTATTTCTCATTTGTGAGTAGAATGATTTTTAATCTAAGAGGCTCATGTAACACTTGCAAACTGTTTCTCATTTCTTAAATATGCTTCTTTATGACATATTTCTTGCACAGAGAATGCTGTTGCATTTTAAATTAGCTGATGTATGCACTGTTTATAATCTAGTTTCTCTTTAAACACCAGTTACGTGTTTTGGAGGACTTCAGAGTCATGTAACATATCCTTATGCTTCCTGTAGGCTGTGAAATATGACAGACTTTGGAGTAAAAGCTAATCATTTCCCCCCAGAAATGGTACTATATGTACTTGATGCTGTTCTAAGAACTTGAAGCCTTCACAGACCCTATATACAATCTGGAGTTGTTTTGAAATAGTGATATTGCTTAATAGAAGTTCTACTCAGCCTCCGAGGCCTAGACACGTATGAGAATTTAATTAAAATAAAGAAACATTGATTTAAATAGAGATACTTTCTCATTTTCCAAAAATGAAGATTCTGTTCCCCAAACAGTTGTGTTAATAGCAGAGTAGATGCCAGTGACATTGCTGAGGTGAGTGCAAATCTGTTGCAGAATCTGGGACTGGAGAAATCCATCCCACCCACCTACACGTGTGCGTAGATTTTTGACTGCTTAAAGGCAATGCCAATGTTTTTGAGTTATATAGCAGGCAAGAATATATCTTCTGTGTAGAAGGATAGGCAGAAGTCTGAGTTCACTGTGCTGAAATGACATAGGGTAGTTCCTGCACTTCAGGTAACAACTGCGTATTGCAAAGCTGATATAAGTGCTTCTGTTTTCCTGTTCCACTAACTACTTCTCTGTTCTTCCTTCCTCATTGTCCTCATCATTCTGATTCAGGAAGTTTTGAGGTTAAATTCAATTGTTCGCGTGTTTTAACATAGGGCTGTCACACAGGGCAAAGGATTCATGAGATGCGTATGCCCTTCTGGAATGGCATCCTCTAGGCAATCTCCAAGAGTGTCTCAAATGGCCCTTGAATGTCTTTGGGTGGCCTCCTGTTAATCTCATACTTTTACTGCCAAGACCTCCTCTCCAGTTCTTTCTTTTGTAGTCTTCTGAACAGGTTGCAGCTATACTCGATCTGGTTGTCCTTGAATTTCTGTGAGGTATTTCAGCACCAGGAATATAACCTGTTTCTCTTGTGATAAGGACATAAATAGGTGACAGATGATAAAGATCCTCTAGCAAAAGTGACCAAATTCTGAGAATCCAAAAGTTTCAAAAATAAGATGTAGAGAGACACAACACCGGACCTTCTTTTGCTTATTGTGCACTTTGCTGCAGCAACCCTTTTCTTAGCTTCCTGCCTTTCTTTCTCACACACAGATTACTTCAGCTGTCATGTCCAAGTAAATCAAGAGAAGCCATTATCCCTCAAAGAAGCAACGTTCATCTTAGCAACTGTATTCACTTTGTGCATCAGATTGTAGGTTAAGATGTACCTGGACACCACATTTTGCAGTGCTGGATGAGTTGGGAACATTCTGTATGACATCTACCAGAGAACTGTAGACAGTATCCAGAACTGTGCTGCTGAATTAATTAAAGCACTTGGTTCTTGTACGTTAAACAGTGAAGGAAGGAATGTGCAGTAACTGGAAGTTTAAAGGTGACTGTTATAAATGGGACTGTACTAGGCAGAGGCTTTGGATGCATAGCTTACATTTACACTGGAAAGTGCAGAAAAAGCTCATAGGGTTATGAAAACTCTTCTTGCCGTGGACATGCCCAGCCTGGTATCTTCCCACAAAAAAAAAAAAAAAAAAAAAAAACAACCAACTGATGGGATCTGAGAAGCAGAGCTACTGTCTGTTGCCATCTCTTGCCATATTTCATTCAAAGAGACCTCTGCTGTTCAGAATCTCTGCAGATGTGAATGATTGACTGCAGAAATTGAGTTTTGTAGAGGTCAAGTCATCTATCAGATGCCACCAAAAGTAGCATTTGGCTAGATATAACCAGCAACAGCTACCCTCTGTACCTGAAGACTCAAGCATACAGATGTTGTCAGGCTCAAGGGTAGACTGTATATGTGAAAAAGAGAATGAATATTATAAGGAGAAGTGGTCTATTCTTGGTTGCAGGTAAAAGAATTGTTAGATTTGAAACCCAGAATAAGATGGGACAGAGAGGAGCTAGGGTTACTGTGGCTTTTGTTGTGGTAGAGGGAATAACACCTGATCATGCCGTGATTAAGTGCTTTCTCCGCAGTCAGTTTTTGAACTTAATCAGTCCCATTTCCAAGTCACCCTTCAGAATGCGCTCAATCTGGCAATGACAAGATTATTATCATGCCTGCACTTGTTGCTCAGAAATAATTACTGTTTATACAGAAATCATCGTACCTTCCATGGCACAATTCTGTATTTGAACACAATCCAAGCAAATAATTATATATGTTCATTGGGAATATTGTTGCTCAAGTCGAGTGGGAGAAAGTACATAAGCCCCACAGCATAGCTTAGGTAACAGGTCTTTATTTTGCTTCATGTTGAGAACTAGGGACCAGATAATTTTCTCAGATTGCTCTGATGTTAATATGGGGTAACTTCATTTACTTCAATGCAAAACTAGAGTGTAACTGGGATCAGAATGTAAGGCAGTCATGGTTATTTTCACTTTCATCACCTGTGCCGCAGTGTTTTTTCTCCTATTAAAACAAATGCTTCTTGCAGGTTTAGTTTGATTCTCTACTACGTAGTGGGCTATTCAGTGGGCTGGCCCCAGCCAGCAGCCAGACTCCTTCAGATGCTTGTTAAAATGACAGTGGAGATGTTTTATTTACTAAAATAATGTTTTAGTTGGAAATTAGGATTTCTATAACTTATATGTATTATTTATCTTCAAATAAAGTGTCATTTTGGTTGGAAAGAAACTTTTAACTTGGTTAAGAAAAGGCTGTGTATTGACTTGCAATAGCTTCCCCTTGCACACAGTCACCCATTTCCTCCATCCCCCTCCCCCCCCTTGTTATCCATTCAGGATAAACCATAAAGATACAGAGTAAGCTGCAGGAGACTCAGCACCTGAACCATATTCCCAATCTCATAGATATTAATGGGAGAAGAACTTAAAGATTTGCCCTGAGTGGAAGAAAACGTTCTGAGCCTAGCCGAGTATAATCAATGAGGAAATGTAGAAACCTGAGCCCACAGTCATAGATGGACAATACAGAATTTAGTGTAAGAATGGCAGAATATATCTTCTTTCTCTATAACCACATTTTATGCTAGTGGCGATAGTAAGTGGATTAATAAAGATAAAAGTTATTCAGAACCTGCTACTTGAAACAAATTTTAAAAGAAGTAATGTTTTATGTATTACCTTTAAAACATTGGAAAAGAATTATGCACTCAGAGTTGGTTTGTCTTCTCCTACTGTTTAGTTGACCTAATCCAAGATATCCATAGGCCATATTGCCGTTACCCAGAGGGAGTAGTAGGTGTGCATTTGATGCTCATGTTGCACAGTGTAGACTTTATTAGCCATGCTATAGTGGGGTTTCCTGCTCACACAGCCCAAGAGAAGGAAGCTAGCCTAGAAATCAAGTACATCAGTAGCTTGGTTCTTGCTGTCCAATATGCAGCTAGTTACTGTAGTGGTAGCAAGCTGTTGGCATGCACAAGACAGTAGGAGATGGAACAACAGAATCAAGGCACCAGTTTCTTTTCCCTCATAGTGTGTTCACAGAACTGGGATAAGGTTTGAGAAGTGTCCAGCATTAACCCTGATGACAATGC